>PVLD010018744.1:0-38191 GCA_004027595.1 Dinomys branickii | reverse complement strand
GATTTTTTTTTTTTTTTTTTTTTTTTTTTTTTTGGCGGTACTGGGGATCGAACTCAGGACCTTGCACTTACTAGGCAGGCGCTTATTCCACTGAGCTATATCCCCAGCCCCGGAAAGATTCTAGAATTAGATTGCTGTGCTCGTTGTAAGGGTACTAAACGCACTAAAAGCCCCTTTAAGCGTCCACTTAAAACAGCTCAATTTTATGATGTGTGTTGATATCTCAGTAAAGAGTTGTTTTTCTTTTCTTTTTTTTTTAAAAGCCAACCTGCAGTTCCGAGTAAAGTCCGCACCCTAACGCGCTGCTTGACCCTCCCGCCCCCCCCGCCCCACGAGATGCCGCCAAAAGGATACGGCCGCTTCGCCAGCGCTGCTCACGCTGGAGGGTTTTACAGAGTGGTGCATGAACCTCTACAGCACATTTAGTTCTGAACAAAAGGACTTCAATGTTGTAAGGTAAATTTCAATTTAGGAACCCTCCCCAAAAAACATTTTTAAACTCATTAGGGGAGGGGAGGGTCGTTTCATGTCCACACCAGACTTTGCTCTTTGGCACAGATTTGGACGCCACCGCCCAAGCCCCCGGGCAACTCCTGCCTTTCCTGCCCAGAGAGGCAACCGGGGTGCGAGTCCCACGATGGCCTCCAGGCCCTCCCCCTCCCCCTCTCGCCCAGCAGGCGGCGCCCCGTTTCTTTCTCTGCGCGGGCGTGAGGGACCGCAGCTGGGTGGGCACGGCGGCCCCCGGCCGAACTCACAGGCGACTCCTCCCCACCCCCAAACGCCGCGGGGAGCGGGTGAGCGCGGGGCCGCGGGGCGCTCGAGGCGCGGGCTGGTGCGGACCCTTCGCCCGCGGGTGGCTGTCCTCTCGGGCGCTGCGTGCCACGTGCGGCCACCACCCTCCCCGTGCGGGTGCGTCGGGACCTCGCTCAGGACTGGGGCACTGGACGGCAGGGAGGCGCCAGGGCGCGGGGAGGGGCGCGGGGCGGGGAGGGGCGCGGGGCGGGCGGCCGACTGGTCCAGCCACCGTCCGTCCGTCGCGACGCCGGGGACACTCCTGCCGCCTCCTCTGCGCCCCCGCCTGTCCCCGGGAGAGTGGGCAGCGCTGAGGGGGCTTCCGTGGGCTGGGCCTCCCCGACCGCTGGAGGACGAGGCAGGAAAGTCGCGGTGTCAAGGCGTGGCCCGGAGGATCCTGTGCCTCCTGAGCGTCGCCATCCAGGACCAGTGACCCGGCCCGCAGCGGCCCCACCCTGCCCAGCGTGGGCCACGGCTGGCGGGGCGCGGGGAATGCAGTGGCCCCCGACGCCTGGCGCTTCGCGGGGTCCAGGCCGGGCGCCCCCCATGGCGGCCAAGTGGTTCAAGGAGTTCCCACTCGCCTTGAAGCCCAGTGCGGGCGCGGGCAAGCTGCGCAAGAGCCCCGAGGCGGGCGGTGCAGGGCCCATCCCGGGCAAGGGCCGCAAGAACTCGGCGGCCGAGCTGGGCGCCCGTGCCAGCGGCGCTGCCTCCAAGGACAGCCGGCTCTCCCGGGACAGCCTGCAGGGACTGATCCAGGCCGCGGCCGGTAAGAGCCGCAAGAACTCTCGGACCGCGGAGGAAGAGTCCCACCGGGGCGCGGCCAAGAGCTCCGGCTGCAGCACCTACATCAGCAGGCTCATCAAGGTGGACACCCAGGAGAAGACAGGCAAGAGCAGCTATCCCAGCAACGGTGGCGGCAGCAGCAGCGGCGGCGGCAGCAGTAGCAGCAGCAGTAGCAGCAGCTGTTCCTCTGCATCCTCTTCCCCTTCCTCCCTGGGCCCGGAGCCGGACAAGGGCAAGATCATGAAGCAGCAGGACACGGTAAGAACCCAGCCCGCCTGGGCCACCTCTGCAGGCCAGGGAACATCTGAGTGTCTGCCACGCCCAAGGGAAGGCCCGTCCCCCAGCACCACTCTTCGACCCTTGAAAAATCAAGGACTTAATCATGAAAAAAATTCTCATCTTAGGGGTGGAGAACTTTGCAGAAATGTACTTAGTAAATCTGGCTTTGTTAGCAGTTTAGAAGAGTGAACAAGGGCCTCCTGCTTCAGTAAATGTGACCCCTTGTGAATGTGATTTTACTTGAATTCTGCCTTCCAGGAGATCTGCAAAGCTAGATCTGTGTGTGGCTTATTCTTCTCCAGAGCAGGAATGGGACCTTCTAACCTGGGAGTGCAGGTTTCAGAGTTTCGGGAAGGGGTTGGCCACCTCCCTCTCCAGGCTCAGAGGGTCAGTCCGCTCAGCACTTCCACCTGGTAAAGAGCTGAGAGCTTCGGCAGTCCTCCAAGATGACTGTCCTCCCAGCCACCCCAAGGACATTTGTTACGCAGCAGCCACCCAGGCTAAGGGGCATGGGGCACTGAGGGATGTGGAGGCTACAGACCGCCACAGGGAAATGCCAGATCAGGAGAGAAGAAGGTGGTTCCTGTTGCTGACTCCCTGGAGAGTCTGGTGCTGTCCAACGTGGGAAAGCAAGAAAAGGGGTGCGGGCGTGGGCGAGTTCTTCATCCTTAGACGGACGAGGCAGTTTGGTCTGGTTTGTTTCTGTCCGGCATGTGCCAGGGAGAGGTAGAGTTCAAATGAGATTTCAAACCCCAGCCCAGGCACTGGCTTCTTGTCACAGGAACTTCAATTTGCTCTCCTCATCATGCATCAAACATGGGGCCCGCCTGGACCGTAGGTAGCCTGTAGCCTCTGTATGGGGCTCCTGTGTTCACGACTTTAGAAGTTTCTCCAGAAGAGAAGTTCTTCCCACGCACATTCCCAGCAGCCTGCCCTGTGCCAGGCAAGGAGCTGAGAGCCATGGGAGAGTGGCTGTGACCCGGCACGTGTGTGACTCAGTGGTCTGCCTGACTGTTGGGGTAGATCGTCTGCACTGTAGAGCTGAGGACGAGCTGATCAGGCCCTGTGTGTGGTGTGTGCTGTGCCTTGCAGCCGTGGTACCCTTGGTTGCTAGTCAAGGGGGAAGGAGGAAGCACGTGGTCTTTGCCATCCTCTGCAGTAGGTGCCTCGTGGCTTTCAGGGGCATCAGCTGTGGGTGACTGAGTTTTCTGAGGCCATCTCCTCTGGAACAGAAGGCTTGCATGCAGTCTGTACTCCTCCCTTTCTCTTGCTCTCTGAATTTCTTCCTATCAGCTCCGATGGTCCATTTCTGTGAACTTTTCTTGGAGAACACAGTATCACCCTGTGGAGCAGGTCCCTAAACTCCCTCCCTGAGAAAGGTTCTCTGACCTTGGTGTTGTCATCCGGCTGCTACGGAACAGCACCATTGTATATCTTCTTCAGAAAGGGAGACGTTTTCAGACACAGATACCACGAAAACTGTATGAGCTGGGTACGGCGGCGAATGGCTGTGATCCCAGGACTCTGGGGGGCACAAGTTGAAGCCCAGTCTGGGCAACTTAGTGACTTAGTGAGACTCTATCTTAAAAAAAAAAATTTTTTTTTCTCTCTCTTTGAGACAGGGTCTCGCTATGCTTTGAGGTCACTTTGTAACCCAGGCTGTTCTTGAACTAACAACAGTCCTCCTGCCTCAGCCTCCCGAGTGCTAGGATTACAGGCATGTGGTACCATGCCTGGCAAAAAAAAAAAAAAAAGTTTTAAAATCTGAAGATACAGCTCTGTGCACAAACCCTGGGTTAAATACCCCAGAACAAGGCTCAATCCGATCTGTAGCCTAAGGGAATTATTTTGCCTGTGAATTACTGAACCTCGAACTTCTACAGTACTGTTCAGTACTAGCCTACTTCTTCCTTATGAGGCTTGTGTCTTTGAGATGTTATGAATTCCTTGAGGACAGGAAGCAGGACTTGGGTTCATTTGGACTCCCCACAGTGCTTCCCCAGTGCTGGGAGGCGACTGACTGACTCACTGCAACTGCATTGCCCGGCCAATTGGAGCTTAAGCGAGCACAGGGTGTGTGGTAGACCAGTTCATCTTTCATGCCCTAAAGCCACAGACAACTTCCTTTTCCCACCCCCGCCCACCCCTGCCATCCTCTAACCCACAAGTGTTTACTACTTGGGGAGAGAAAAGAAAAGTAGCAAAAAACCACTGTGGTTATGTAAAAGAGTTTAAATGAATTGTTACAAATCAGCTAAACTACAAAAAGAAAGTTTGTCCAGATGACACACAGGACCAAATACAGAAGCGGTCTGGAGCTCGTTAGAGACACTGGCCAGATCTGCAGACTTCGAGGGCTCTGGTAGGGAACTCACTATCCTCTCTTGCTCTTTGACAGGTCATCATTTTAGAAGACTATGCCGACCCTTATGATGCCAAGCGGACAAAGGGTCAGAGGGACGCAGAGAGAGTTGGCGAGAATGACGGCTACATGGAACCTTATGACGCCCAGCAGATGATAACAGGTCCATACTCAGCTGTTTCCCAGGGATGGAGCCCTTGCACTCAGGCACTCACTAGGAGTGTGGTTGAGTGGGTAGCCACGCTGCATTTGGACAAGAGAGAGAAGCAGTTTTAACGGATCCTGTTGATTGGGAGAAACAGAAATGAAGTCTAGACTAAATTTGAGCCGTCTGACTTCCTTTATGATTTAGAGTTAAACTTCAGAGTTTTTGCATTTGCAGGGATTTTTTAAAGTTTTTCTAATTCTATGCAAGAAGACACATGGGAGTCTGAGGACCTGCTCAGAGTGTGGTCTTCGGTGTTAAGATTATTTACATACATTTCTTGACCACATTCAAAAGCTTTGGCATCCACAGTGGGAGTCATAAGTCAGTACCAAGAATTCATACTTGGGATTTTCAGTTGTAAAAAGTTGTACATATGATGTGATCCTCTGTTGTAGATTTTCTCTGGTTCTGCAATGCTGGAGCAAAATGTTTAATTACTGAGGAATAATTAACAGGCACTCTCATGAGCCAGCATTCAGGGCAAACCACCTAGAACTAAATTTGACTAATCTGGTAACTTTCCAAGTCAGAATAATCCAGTTTGCACAAATCCTTTTGTTACCTTTGGTGCCAAACTCTTCCTTTTCTCCTGGTCTCTGAAGTCAGTGTAAATGATACCTAATCAAAACAATATAGATGAAATATTTAGATGGATTTGAGGATGTTAAGTTAGATTTCTCGGTCCACCTCAATTTCCTTTGATCCATAATGAAAATATAGTTTCTGAGTGCTGGCCTGGGAGCCTCATTGGGTGGGCTTTGTGCCTGGGAAAGGAGCAATTGGCCATAGGCCCAGTCTTTGCCTCTGGTGTTTGAAAGCACTGACCAGCTCAGGATCGGGCGGCAGAGGAGGGGAGCAGAGGCAGGCAGCACCCTGGAAAGGCTGAGCCCAGCCCCCAGCCAGGCCGACAGGAAAGCTCAGCTCTACTTCCTGCCTCTGCTTACAGAGATAAGGCCTTGCTTTTGGGAGGGCTGTACCCTGGCCAGGCTGTGACCCTGCAGGTCACTGGACTGTGACCCCTAATGAGATCTGTGAATGAAAGGAAGTGAAAATGAACTTAGTCAGAATTTTAAAAAATGTCAGAGGCTTGAAAGGAACAGGGGAAAGGATTTTCTCTTACATACAATTGAGGAAAAAGATTTTCTTTAAAAAAAAAAGGAAGAAGAGTTATTAACGCTTCACTCTGATTCACTGGTTCTTTGTCCTTTGGTTCTTTTGATTGTTGGTGTTTTAGGGGTTTTTTGTTGTTTGTTTTTTGGGTTTTCTTTGTGATGAGATGAGTCTTCCCATGCAGCCCAAACTGGCCTCAAATTCATGGCCGCTCTCCTGCCTCAGCTTCGTGAGTGCTGGGTTCCCAGGTGTGCACCTCCATGCCTGGCGTATGCTTTGGTTTTTAGCCTTCTTAACTGACACAAGTGGATCATCTCTACTATGCTAGCTGTTCATGTGAGGAGTCACACTGATAATCCGGAAAATTCTGTGTTTAAAAAACTGAACATAGATTCTTATTTTTAAAGTAATCCTCACAAGAGCTCTGTAAACTAAGAGACTGCATTATGTACCCCCTCTGATGGCGAAAGAGCAGAGGGATGGGGACCTGGCTGTGCTCACAGATTTTTTAAAGAGACAGAGAAGGAATCAGAACCTAGATTTCCCACTCTAAATTTAGTGGTCTGCCCCTCACACCTCCTGGTCCCTGAGACACACATAAATTTAGTGTAAAAGCACTAAATTTAGCCAAGTGTGGTGGCGCGTGCCTGCCATCCCAGCACTCAGGAGGCTGAGGCAGTAGGGTGGCCGTGAGTTCAAAGCCAGCCTGGACTACATAGTGAATTCAAGTACAGCCTGAACTACATAGTGAGACCCTATCTCAAAAAAAAACCAGTGTGACCGCAACAGGGAGAGGGAGAACAAAAATAAGTGGAAATTTTAAAACTTAAGAATGAGGGCTGGGGATATAGCTCAGTGGAATGAGCGCCTGCCTAGCAAGTGCAGGGTCCTGAGTTCGATCCCCAGTACCGCCAAAAAAAAAAACTTAAAACTTAAAAATGGGTTTGGGGTATAGCTCAGAGCAACAGCCCTGAGTCTGATCCCCAGGACTGAAAAAAATAAAAACTATAAACTTCCATATAAGTAGGACATCTCTTGGCTTAAATTTACAAAGCATGTTATATCTGAAAGTCAGTGGGGCCAGGGATATAGCTCAGTGGCACATTGCCTGCCTGGTAAGTGCAAGTTCCTGAGTTCCAGTGCCTGTACAAAAAAAAAAAAAAAGAAAGAAAGTCAAAATTGGGGGAAGAAGTAAAAACTGTCCAATGTAAAATAAATATAATAACTAGTATTTGAGCATTTATTAAACTTTGGGCTGTTTTAAACAGTCTATGTGAATAAATTTATTTAGGAATACAAAATTAGCACGATCTATTCACAAATAAATTCAAATTTATTAAAATCTGAATTACTTCTAAGTTAGTAATCTTAGCCAGGCATGGTGGCGCACGCCTGTAATCCCAGCACTCAGAAGGCTGAGGCAGGAGGATCATTGTGGGTTCGAGGCCAGCCTGGGCTACAAAGTGAACTCAGAGCAGCCTGAACTGCATAGTGAGACCCTGTCTCAAAAAAACAAACAAAAAATTAGTAATCTGAAGTATATAGTACATTTAACTTAAAAATTATATTAGTAGATCTTGTTTAAAATATATATCACAAAGTAGCTTCTCAGTCAAGGTAGAGGACATAGCTCATAGTCTACCCATAGGTTACACAGCTGGACAGAATAACAGGAAGTGAGTGTATCGGAAACTGGAAATAAAAGATACGCTGCTTTAAAAAAAAATTAAACCTTTTGCTGGAGATGGTAGTCTGTAAATTAAACACAAATCCTTTGCATTGAGCTATAGCCCCAGCACTTTGTATTTTTTATTTTGAGACAAGGTTTTGCTCAGTTGCCCAGGCAGAACCCAAATTTGGAAGTCTTTTTGCCTCAACCTTCCAGAGGGCCAGGATTGCAGGTGTGCACCCCTAGGCCCAGCTAAACTTTTTACTTTTTATTTATTATTTATCTTTTGTCTTTTTTTTTAAAATGAGACAGGGTCTCACTATGTGATTGAGACTGACCTTGAACTCACTATATAGCCAGGCTGGCCTCAAACTCAAAGCGACCCTCCTGCCTCAGCCTCCCGAGTGTTGGAAATTAATAGGCATGTACTACTATGCCGGACCTACCTTTCACTTTTTAAAAAATTCAGTTTTATCCTTATATATTTCCTTCTCAAATTCAAGTTGAGAAATTTCCTGTTTTTCTTCTCTCTCTTCCCCGCTTTCCTTGTCTGACTGTCTGCCTCTCTGTCTCTGTCTTAGTGCTAAGGATAAAGCCTAGGATTTCACACAAGCTAGATGAGCACTCTACCAGCCCTGGAAATTTCTCATATCCCTTGAGAACACTGGGGGTTTTCAGCTGGTTTGGGCTTCTCTGCAGGGTGTGCAGAGGGTGTGAGAACATAGTTTCAGGTGGAATGCTGTGTTCTTTTGCCAGCTTCGACATTGCCTTTCCCCTACCTGGGAAGTGAGCAGAGAACACCCAGTGTTACCTGCATCTTGGGCATATAGAATCCAGTCACGATGTTATTCTGTAACCCACACATGTGTACGTGCCAGGCCCTGTGCTAGACAGCCAGCCAGGGAGAAAGCCCGGCTCCTGTGGCCCCACTCTGGGACCACACAACCCTGGCTGAAATAGGGAGAAGAAAGGAATGCCCCAAAGCCAGGTGTGGCTGCGCGCACCTGTGATCTCAGCACTGGGGAGGCGCAGCGAGAAGAGGCGAGGCAGAGACCAGCCTGGACTGCGCAGCAAAACGCAGGCCCCAGAAAAGGAAAGAAAAGAAGTCGCCAGAAAGTGTGAAGGTGCTGTGAAGCAGAGAAGCATCTGGCTTTGTCGGGGAGCAGAGAAACAGAAGCTGAGGGATCAGTTTGCCTGTGGCCAGTTCACTGGGACTCAGGCTCCCTGAAGTCCACCAAAGCTTTGCTCTTAACTCGCAGAAGCTGAGAAGTTATAGAGAGGACTGGACCCTAGTGCAGCAGTGGAGCGCTTGTCTTGTATGGGTGAGGCCCTGGGTTTGCTCTCCAGCACCCCCACCCCATAAAAGAGAATAATTTATGAATAAACCTCACTGCAATTTATTTACGATTGTTCATGAAAGAGTAGGATTGTAAATACAGGCAATATTAACATAAACCTGTTTTCTACTAAATTAGCAGGATTTTTTAAAAAACTTTTTTATTGGTGGGGGGAGTGGGGATCAAACCAGGGCCTTGTGCATGCAAGGCATATGTATTACCTCAGGAATTTGCAGAAATGCTCTACTGATTTGCAGAAATAATTTAGCATTACAAATTTTAGCCACAAAATTGAAAGTAGCATTGGTGGATGGGTTTTTAGAAGTTTCCTACGAGCCATCAGTTAGCATGAGAACTCTGTGCTTGATCCTGGGTAGCTACCAGTCAAAGGCTTACTATACGGTGATGGCGAACCTTTAAGAGCTTCCAGTGATACAGACAGCCTCCTGTGTCACACGTGCCATAGGTTCGCCACCACCAGCTTACTGGGCACCAGCCTTGTCAAGTTGATCTCATTGAATCCTATGGCAGCCCTTTCATGTCAGTTTCTCTTAAGCAATTCATGAGGCCTATGTTCAGAAAGAGGAAAATACTTGCAAGTTACACAGCCGAGAGGGGAAATAGCAGGTCACTCAGCAACCTTAGGTCTGGCTATTGAGTTCCAGTCAAATCTTGTGTTTAAATATTTTATTTTTGCCTCCAAATGGTTTAATGGGGTTTTTATTGTTATTGTGTGTGTGGTTCTTGGAACCCAAGGCCTCAAACATTCTAGGCAAGTGCTCTACCTCTGAGCTGCAAACCCAGCCTAGACGTTTGGATTTATCTGTTTTCCTTGTTATACTCTATGATTTCTGAATTATACCTGCTTTTGTTCAGATAGTTAGATTTATTTGATAAGCACATGCGAAAGTCATTTCAAATCAAAAGCTTGACATTTGTGGGGGCGAAGTGGCACACACCTGTAATCTCAGCCCTCGGGAGGCTGAGGCAGGAGGATTGCTGTGAGTTTGATGCTCACTTGGGCTACAAAGTGAGTTCAAGTTCACCCTGAACTGCATAGCAAGACCCTGTCTCAAAAAGACAAAAAAAGCATGACAGTAATAAAAGATGTAAGTCAAAAATTTATGGAACAGGACCAGGGATATAGCTTAGTGGCATAAGCGCCTGCCTGGCAAGGGCAAGGTCTTGAGTTTGATTCCCAGTACCAAAAAAAAAAAATTTACGGAACAGCCCTGTTTCTGATTCCAAAAGGAAAACAGAATGTTATGAGGCTGCTATAGTACAAGCATGAATGGGAATAAGGGGAAAGGTACATTATTTAGAACTATAATTAACTTCATTTTCTTGGTTGGGTGTTTTGAGACAGGCTGGCCTGCCTCAGCCTCCACGGTGCTGGGATTGAAAGTGTCTATCACCACACTCATTTTTTTGCATGGGGGGGAGCGCTTCTTATTTTTCTGTTCTTTTTTTTTGAGCTAGGGTCTTGCTAAGCAATGCATGCTTTTGTCTATATGTAGCCCAGGCTGACCTTGAACTCATGGCAATCCTCCTGCCTCAGCTCCCCAAGTGCTGCCACACCGTGTTTGTAATTAACATTTTACATGAGATTTTTTTTTTCCGGTACTGGGGATCGAACTCAGGACCCTGCACTTGCTAGGCAAGCGCTTATTCCACTGAGCTATATCCCCAGCCCTACATGAGATTTATTTGAGTGTTGATAAACCTTGGGCCCTGAAGTCTATAATGAATGGTGGCCTCAGCTTATCCACCTGTGAAATGGGTTGACCCATCTGTGAGTGTAACAGCTTCTGTGAGATGCCTAATAGCTGCATGCTCAACAAATACAGTTGTTACTTAGACACTTTAGACAGAATCCCATTTTCAAAGAATTCTGGACACTGTAGCATGATACAAACTGCCTGCTTCAGTTAACTTAGTGAAAGAAAGTCGTGGTCATGTTTTTACAAGTAAGTGGCATCATTAATCATGTGTAGGGAGAGCTAGGGGTGGAGGGGAAATTGCTGCGTCCCGGCAGGTTTCTCGCCAGCCTGTGCCACTTGCCCCAGCGCCTGTGCCATTTGCCCGGTGCGGGCTCCTGGCCTCCCGCACAGGGGTGTTTATCCACATCCTGCTCCTGCGCTGTTGTCCGGCGCGGTGCACAGCCTCTATCGCAGCCAGGGTGTAGCTTCCTCTCCCGTTTCCTCCTTCTCAGGCCCGTTTCCTCTCGGAGCCAGCTCCGCACGTCAGGGGCTGTTCTCCTGCAGGAAGGGTCGGCTGGCAGCCCCGCGATTGTTTCTGTTTCTATGGCGCCTCAGGTTGGGGGCAGCCAGGTGTTGGCAGGACTGGAGGGTTGGCCACTCTTGGGGGAAGGTTTCCCAGCCCCAGCCCCCCAGTTAAGCACTGTAGCTGGCCAATTTCACCCAGCCCTGCCCAGGAAAGGTGGGCGCATTCTCAGCCCAGGCTTCCCAGGGTCTCTCCCATCTGTCCATCTGTCTGCTCAGGCGTCTACAAGGAAGGATCCCGGACCTCCTACAAAAGGGAAAATCCAAATACATGCAGAGCAAGAGCCCAAGGTTCTAACTGCTGTGCCTTGTTGGAATGCAAACTTGATGAATTTTCCTCATGAGCAGGACTTCTTTTTTTTTTTTTTTTTGCGTTTCTTTCTTTTCTTTCTTTCTTTATTTATTATCGAACTCAGGACCTTGCACTTACCAGACAGGTACATCTTTCTTTTAGTTTAATGCAATATTGTTGATGAATCCAGGGCCTTCAGGCTGAGCTGCAACCTTAGCCCTTTTCATTTATCTTGAGGAAGGGCCTTACAATGATCTTAAATTGCCCAGGCTGGCTTTGAGCTTGGGATCCTCCTGCCTCAGCTTCCCAGTGTGCTGGGATTACAGGTGTGGACATTTCTTGTATTTTACCTTGGAATGGACCGCTTCTCCTTTTAGTTCAGCTCCAGCAGAACTGAATCAGGACCTTGGGGAAGACCTTCAGCAGCCTGTGCTGCAGTCCAAACTGAGGGTAAACAAGTTCTGATTAGAGACCTAAAAATGCTAAATTCATCCTTTGGCTTCCTTTGTGTTTTTTGCTTCGTTGTTTTAGTTCTTTAGAAAAGTTCATTTTCAAAAATGCCAGCCTTATCTTTAGTGGACCAAGAACAGAGCTGGCTTTTGTTTCTTGTTTTCCCTAGCTCCATCTCAGATAGGCAGTGAAGAAAAGCTTAGGCTGAAAGTCAAGAGGCTGAGACAGGAGATGCAGCTCTGGCCTTGGGCAGCTGGTCTGGCCTGCCTGGGGGTGGGGTGGGGAATGGTCGTACCAAGTCCCTTTAGTGGCATCTTGTTCTGATAAGGAAGAGCTAACACAAGCAGTGTCCGCCTCCTGGCAGAGGAGGAGCCAGAGAGATTAGCCCGGAAGGCACGAGGAAGTGAGCAGGACTTTAGGGACCAGGAAGTGTGGACGTGGTCCTCAGTGTTAGGTACTTATTAGGATCATTAGGGACAGTATATAACAATGTAATCTAGGCCAGCCTTGAACTTGTAGTGATCCTCCTGCCTCAGCCTCCTGAATCCTGGGATTACAGATGTGTGCAGCCTCAATCACTGTTGACACATTGCAGAGACAATCTCATTTTCAGAGAGAATTTGGGACAGTATAGAGTAATATGAGTGGCTCGCCGCAATTAATGTAGTAAAGTCTAGACTTCTGCCATTTTGGGATGTGAGTGGTATAATTGTGTGTACTGAGGTCTGGGTGTCGAGGAGGGACAATTTCTAGCCCATGTTGTTTCATACCAGCCAGTTGCCATTTTCATTGATGGAATGTGGCCCTTGGTTCTGACCCTCTGATCCTTTCACCTCTTTGGTCCACCCTTGTTTTCTCACACAACTGCTTTCATTTTCACGGTATTAACAACTGTCTGATGTGTGTAACTGCTTGACATGTACTGGCACCACTGCCCCCTACAGTCCACCCATCCACCCACCCACCCATCCATCCATCATCTGTCCATCCATCCACCCACCCCCCACTCATCCATCCATTCATCTATCCATCCATCTACCCATCCATCCACCCATCCCTCCACCCATCCATCCATCCACCCATCCACCCATCCACCCACCCATCAGTCCAGTGACGACTTCGCACACAGAAAACAAGACATGAAGGTCTCTGCCCACCCTCACAGTCTCCCCCAGGTTTAGAAGCAGGCACCAAGAGATCAGTCCAGACATGGCAGAAGAGCTACAGTGGGATGGAGCCAGCAGGATCCAGTCTGTGAGTCTGTGACTGAGCAGGTGGAGGATGGAGTAAGGCTTCCGGTGAGCACTCAGAAGAGCCAGCGTGGCGTTTCTGTCAGCCTCTCTGTCGCCAGCTCTGGTTGTGTGCAAGCTCACCATCTGTGGCTCCCCTAACAGTTCCCCTGTCCCCAGCATCAGTGGTCCCTGCGCTCTGCTGGCTCCATCCCACTGTGGCTGACAGCTGCTTAGCTGGTTACAGCAGGCTTTCCCCACCATCCCTGTGCCTCAGTTCCAGCCATATCTCCTGACTCCTTCCTTCGGTTAGGATTATCTGCCAGTGAAAAAGCAAATACAATTATTATTCTCTGTTAAAAGACTTACAAAGATCCAGGCCTAGTAGTGCATACCTATGATCCTAGCACACTGAGAAGCTGAGGCAGGAGGATCAAGAGTTTGAACCCAGGCTGGGCACTGGGCAGTTTAGCAGCTTAGTAAGAGCTTGTTTCAAAATAAGAGTTTTAAAAGGTCAAGCATATAGCTCAATGGGAAGGCTCTTTGTGGAGTTCAGTCTCCAATACTACAAAAGCAAACACCCAAAAGACATGAACATCTGCACTACACGTAGAATACTTCCAACATTTTTCTTTTCTTTCTTTGTTTTTTGTGTTTTAGTTTTTGTTGTTTGAGATGGAGTCTCACTACGCAGTTCAGGCTGACTTTGAACTCGCTTTGTAGCCCAGGCTGGCCTCAAACTTGAGGTAATTCTCTTGCCTCCGCCTCCTGAGTGCTGGGATCGAAGGCATACGCCACCATGCCCGGCCAGCCCATGCCTTCTGTCCTCGCTCTCCTAACGCCTCTACCTTGCCACCAGGCTACCTGCTTTTCCGTCTGCCCCTCCCGCTGCCTCCCTTCTCCCCGATCTCCTGTCCTTCAAGCTCCTTCTCAGTCTCCCACGTGGAAACGTCGTGTCTTCACTCACACCGTCGCCCCCAGAAACAACATTCTATCAAAACCAAGTCCTCCTCTGTTTCCCATCCGGGAGCAGTGGCCTCTGGCACCCGGCTTCCTGCTTCCGTCCCAGGCTTTGCCGCCTGTGGGTTTGGGTAATTTCCTTACCTCCTCTGTCTGTCTTCTCCAGTGCTGGGGAAATCACAGAGTTGATCTCAGAGTGGCCATGGTCAGAGAGTGGTGCTCACCATGTGGCCAGCGCCGGCGCCTGATAGCTGTGGGGCCTTGGTCCGTTTCTCAGGCCCCTCCATTACTTGGGTGTATCCTGCAGTGGGAGCCTGATTCGTACACCAGGTGTGTGCGGCCCCACGAGGTTGAGGTTCTAGAAGCCAAGAACCTGAATGCATATAAACAGCCTCCCTAGTATGTCTGGAGCAGTGCTTTGCGTATCACAAAACATCCAGTCGGTTTTTGTCAAAATACTTCCACCTGGTTTCCTGACACGATGTAAACCTGAAGAGGAACTTGACTCAGAGCAGACACCAGGCTGGGCAAGTGAGACAGGGTTCCTGCAGCCCCTTTTTGCCCCTGTGAGGGGCACCTGAGTCCCCGCTCCGGCCGGGCAGCTGGGGAGGAAGCTCCAGGGCCCGCTGTGGCTTCTCAGCCTCTGGAAAGGGGACCCATTAGGAATAATCCTGGAGTCCCGCCACCCTGGCTGTGGGCAGCAAGCATTTGTTGTGGCCCAAGTGTCCTGACTGACACAGGGGAGTGTGTTTTTCAGAAATCAGACGCCGTGGCTCCAAGGACCCCCTGGTGAAGGCTCTGCAGCTGCTGGATGGGCCTTGCGAGCCCGGGGAGAACAGTGGCGGTGGCAGCACCAAGTCAGAGCCGGTGGCCAAGAGGCAAGGCTCCAAGGACCTGCTGGGGAAACCACCACAGCTCTACGACACCCCCTACGAGCCCAGCCTCGAGGGGAAGCCACGGCCTGCGGACAGCCGGCTGCCGGAGGATGATGACAGACCCGCGGCCGAGTATGAGCAGCCCTGGGAGTGGAAGAAGGAGCAGCTGGTGCGGGCACTGTCAGGTGAGCACTGCGGCCAGGTCACCCTGTTCCCAGGCTAAATCCCCTTTAATGTCACGCGCGCGCGCGCGTGCACACACACACACACACACAAATGCCCTTTAAATGGACACATGATCGTGCCCGCTTTACCTGCGTGGTTCCCATGTGTGCGTGCACTGGGTGGTGACCAGTCAGAATGATCAGCAGGGCCATCAGCTCACTTCTTACTGCTCGTGTGACCTAAAAGCCTTGATCTGTCTCGGCGTGGCAGATGAGCAGTTTTTTTGTGAGATGATAGATGGCTAGGTATAGTGGTGCACACCTGTAATCCAGTGCTCGGAGGCTGAGGCAGTTTGAGTTCCAGGCCAGCCTGAGCTACGTAGTGAGTTCAAGGCCAACCTGAACTATACAGTGAGATCCTGTCTTAAAAAGCCATAAAATGGGCTGGGGGTAAGGTTAATGGCCTGCTAAGCTTGAGGTCCTGAGTTCGATTTCTGGTACCAAAAAAACCTCATAAAACACAACCAACCAACCAAAAAAACAGAAGAAAGAAAGAAAGAAAACAAATTAATAAAATGAAAAATCAGCCAGGCATGGTGGCACACGCCTGTGATTCCAGCACTCGGGAGGCTGAGGCAGGAGGATTGTTGTGAGTTTGAGACCAGCCTGGGCTACAAAGTGAGCTCAAGGCTAGCCTGAACTGCATAGCAGGACCTTGTCTCAAAAAAGACCAAAAAAAAAAAAAATCAACTCAAAAAGACAGAAAGCGCTGTGCAGTGCCATCAGGGTGCTGTGACATTAGGGTTGGACAGAAGACCGAGACCCAATGGCAGCACGTGGCATGGCATCAAGAAATAGCAGGTACCCGATGCGGGCTTGTTGAGAAGAATTAAAATGCCACGGAAACTGGCTCAGATGTTCTCCGGTTATAGCTCAGATAAACATTCTCCTCTGTTCTCCCTGTGCACTGGCTCTGCTGTTCATTGTGAACCTGGATTTACTGGTAGAGGGAAAAGATGTCCCTAAAATGTTGAATGAAGGGCAGAAGACATGAGGTAGTCAGCCGAGTGAAAAACTGCGTTTTTGGGGGGATTATTATCTGCTGACCACCTGATTAATCAGCTTTCTCCTGAGTTACATACCTGGACCCTGGCCTGGGACCCAAACCTGTAGCCCCAGCTACTCAGGGGCTGAACTGGGGAGCCCTTGAGACTTGGAGCCCTGGGCAGCTGGGTGGGCACCTGCGGCAAAAAATAAATAAATAGAAATAAACTCACACTTGAAAAACTGATTCCTTTAGGAAGAGTTTGTACATTTTTTGAGGCAGGGTTTCTATGTATAATTAGGGCTGTTCTTTAGCTCACTATGTAGCCAAACTGGCCTTGAACTCAGTGTAATTCTCCTGCCTCAGCCTCCCAGAGCACTGGGATTACAGGTGTGTGCCCCCATACATAGCTACTTTATCATTTCACAGAAAAGCTGTTCATGTTTTTATACAATGATACACACTCCTGCAAGTGTGAATCATTGAACATAACTATATTTAGCCTTTATTCTCAAAATACAAAAGCTAAGACAGATGTGGTGTATATCTGTAATCACAGAATTTGGGAGACTGAGGCAGGAAGATCACTGTGAGTTCGGGACCAGCCTGAACTACATAGCAAGACTCTCAAAAACAAAACAAAACAAAATTAGTAATAAAATAAAAATATTTAAGCCAGGAGTTCTTTTAGGAGTCCATGCTAGCGAGGCTTGGTGGCACATGCCTATAATCCAGTACTTGGGAGGCTGAGGCAGGAGGATCACCATAAGCTCAAGGCCAGCCTAGGCTACAAAAATGAGTTCCAGGGCAGCCTGTACTACAGAGCAAGGCCCTGTCTCAAAAAAAAAAAAAAATCCCTACCGAAGCAGGGCACAGTGACATTGACTTGTCACCCTACCTACTTGGGAGTCCCAGGCAGGAGGATCACAAATCCAAGGCCAACTGGACAGCTTAATGAGACCTTATCCAAAATAGAGATTAGAAAGGGCTGAGGGTGTAGCTTGTAGCTGAGTGCAGCGGCCCCAGTTCAATCCCCGGTACTGGGAAGAGGGCGCTCAGTGGTAGGGTACTTGTCTGGCAGGTGTAAGGCCCTGTTCCCTTCCAGCAGTGCACAAACAAAACACTAGACTCCATGCTGGAATATACAGTGGTAGTTTCCACTGTATAATCACAAATTCCATTGATTCCATGGTTCTGGAAAAGATGGTCACGTTCATGAGCGTCACCCGTGCAGAGTTTACAAACAAAACCAAAATTGGGCCAAATGCTCCTCTTTGCCAACCACACTGTATCACAGCCGTTTCCTGTCGTATTCGGAAACTGTGCGGGGCTGATGGAGACGGTAAGGAAAAGCGGCTGCATGTGGGACGCAGCGGGGTGTGCAGTTAGCAAAGACAGCGGAGCTCAGCTGGCCAAGGTGTTTCGCAGCGTTGAGAGCCCATGGGGAAGGGAAACGCCGAGCCGAGGCAAGCAGGGAGGTTTTCCTTCCGTGTTGCTGCGGATGTCTCCCTGGCCCCGGTGGTAAATGGGGTCCTCCTTCCAGTCCAGTTTGAAGGATCTGAGCGACCTTCGGCCAGGGAGGAGCCAGTGCGGCAGCACCACTGGCAGAAGAGCTGGACCCAGAAGATCCTGAAGCCAGCCCTGTCTGACCACACTGACGGGGAGAAGAAGGTGGACCCCAGCCTGGCCCTGGACAAGCAGCCGTGAGTCTTCCCCAGCGCGATCCTCACAGCCCTGGTGCTTGTAGTCCTGGGCCCGGTGGGGAGAGTGAAAAGCTCCCCAGCTCCCGAGACCTCTGCAGCGGGACTTAGCAAACCACACCAGGCCCGAGCTCACTCCCGTGTGACCGACGGGTTTGGGAGCCCCAGCTGCACTTGGTCTGTGCTGCATGAGAAGCAGCGTCTGCTTCAGGCTGTTGAGCTTCCTACCACCTAAGACATGTCCGCTTCATATGATGCCTTATGGGGTGACACTGGTCTGGTTTACATTGCAGTGCTCATGGTGCTTCCTCCCCACCCCGTCTTTCAGCTGGTATCACGGCACCATTACCCGAGCTGAGGCCGAGAGTCGTCTGCAGCCCTGCAAAGAAGCTGGGTACCTGGTTCGAAATAGCGAGTCGGGAAACAGCAGGTACTCCATTGCACTCAAGTAAGTATTTCCGCTTCCCAGGGTCACTGCCTACCCTGCCAGTTAAAGTCAATGTCGGTCGTGGTGGCGAACGTCAGTAATCCCAGCACTTGGGAGGCTGAGGCAGCAGTATCGTCATGAGTTCAAAGCCAGCCTGGTACATAGTTGAAGGCCACTCGGAACTATACAGCAAGACCCTGTCCCAAAATAACAAAATTAATTAACTAATTCATGAAACAGGCGCCATTGGAAGGCAGCTCACAGAGTTGTCTGTAAAATAAGACGACCGGCTTGGACAACAGAACTCAAAGTGCTGTGTGTGTGGTTATGGTGCAGGACGGTGCTGTCGAAAAGCTCCCAAACCTGTTCCAACAATGAGGGCCCCATCTCATTAGCGTTACGCTTCTCTCAGCCTTGGCCTAACCTTGCCTGGTGTGCAGGAGGGCCTCTCGGCAGAGAAACAAGTCCTGATAAAAAGAATACTTTCTCCCTGATGGTTCAGTTGCTGTTTTTTATTACTCTCATACTAGGAAACTTAAATCGCATCCTTTGATTGTCAAGATGCCAGCAACAATTTCAATGCCCGTCTCCGGTGGTGACGGAGGAAGCGTTATCCCCTGCCTGTTCCTCCTGCTGTCTAGTAGCACACGGAGAAGGTGCCTCTGCCCGGCAGGCTGGGCGGAGTGTGTACCATGGAAATTCTCCTTGCTGTGTGAGTTCAGCCACACTGCATTGGAGGATCATTGTCAAGAGCCCTAACAGCATTTCCTTCCTGAGGAAGCTGAGCCCCTGTGCTGAAACAATCAGGCTGGAGGGAAAAGCGGGTGGGGGGCAACGTGGCTCGGAGAATGGGACAGGCCACAGATACACAATACCAGGAATAGCCCGACGTGTTCCTGAACTTGGGGTTTGTGAATTAGATCTGTGAGCGTTCGGGGCCAGCTGTCATTACATACAACCAGGATGGTCTCTCTACATGGGGGTCGGGGGGACAGTTAACTAGTATTAATGTGTTCTTTTTGAAAAAAAAAAAAAAAAAAAGGAAATTTCACCTATGTCTTTTCAGCAGTAGTGAGGTGGGGTGAGCTCCTTCACCTTAGCAGCCTCAGGCTTGGGCTTAAGTACTAGTTTTGCAAGTTGGGGGCCAGAAGGGACTCGGCTTTGTTTTTTGGGTCCTGTGCCTGATGACTCACGCCCAATAAGGAAAAACAGCTCAAAGGTGATATGCTTGCGGGCTGTGCTAGGCCCCGCGAGCACATGCTGCCCTGGAGTGTGGCCTGCGTTTCTGCTCTGTGGAGCAATCCCAGAAGTGCAGAAGGCCCCACCGGCCCACTGTGAGCCCGGCTGGGGCCGTGTTCATGGGGAAGGGTCCTTGGCTCCCTCGTTCATACCTCCTCTTTGGTGTTTGTTTTGCTCCAGGACAAGTCAAGGATGTGTCCACATCATAGTGGCTCAGACCAAAGACAGCAAGTACACACTGGACCAGACCAGTGCAGTGTTCGACAGCATCCCGGAAGTGGTGCACTATTACTCCAGTGAGAAGTTGCCTTTCAAGGGGGCAGAACACATGACCTTACTGTACCCTGTGCACAACAAGGTTCACTAAGGTTCGACCACAAGAGCCCTGGGCTCCTGGCACCTAAGAGGGCGTAGACACAGCCAGCATCTCGGGATGAGATGGGCCGCTCCTCAGACCCAGGACAGAGCAGGGTCTTGCTTGGACTCAGCGAGCTGTGTTCTTGAGCCCTGCAATGGCCCTTGGTTTCTCGCCGACCTTTTTTCTCCTTGCGAAGTAGCTGCACAATAAGCAGCCATAATTTACTGTTGGTTCCTTCTGTGGAGTAGGAGGTTCTGTTTGACCCTCAGAAAAGGTAAGTCCAGAGTCCAGGAGCATCAAAGTTCTCCAGCATTATGTTGGTTGTTCCCTGGAGCGCCTGCTCTGTCAACAACCATGAAAACCACTAGGCTTTAACACGTGCCCACGAGGTCTGGCTGTGCCTCTGTTACACCCTTGTGGGGGTCCGTCCACAGGCTGTGGGAAGTTCTCTTCCTCAGCGTCCTAACACAGCTCTAGTGTTCACGGCAAAGCGCAACCTTAGGGTCTGGCGCAAGGATTACTTTGTTGGTCAGCTTTTCTAAGATGTTTGCTCTGGGCGTATTGGTGCAAACGTAATCTCAGCACTTGAAAGGCTGAGGCAGGAGGATGCACATTCCAGGCCCCATAGGAGCTATAGTGAGGCCCTGTCTCAAAAAACAAACAAAAAAACTTTGCATTTTCTCAGTCTATATGGACTTTTTCAGCATTTATGTGCAAATCAGAAATATAAGCATATTAAAGGGAAGGTGCCCCATGTAAGAATTTGTGATGTAATTAAAAGTTGACATTACTATAATAATTCTGAATTATAAAATATATAAGAGTTTATTTCTGATTTTTTTAAAGTTCCAAAAGTTTTGAAGCTTGGTAACCATTCTTTTATAGGATAATTACATAAAAAACTTTAGATAGCTTTTATTTCATCTCTGTGATTTTAGTTGCCATAGAATCATCTTTAAGTCTTGTCTCTACGATTAGATTTGCTTTGTGTTTTTAGTAAACATTTTAAAAACTATGACCTTGGGGTCCAGGTGTATGGACTGGGTTCCTGGAGCCTGTGAGGACTGTCTGCAGGGCGAGGCTGGTTCACACTGTACAGACTGCAGAGGGCTTCGGAGTTGGCCTAACTGCTGTTCTAGCATCTTAAGTTGATCGACATGTATGTTACCTTCCTGATCTGTTGTGCCGTGTCTAGTCGGTTTGTTACTGTGAAAAGCCCATGGGAACGGGGCTAGGGAGAAGAGCTCCGGGGTCCGGGACAGTGTTTCCCTGCCTTGGGGTTTGGGACTTGGTTCTCAGAACTGGTCCAGATAAGGGGGTGCTGATGCCATCAGTGACAAGTGAACTTTTGTAGCTTCTTTCAAACACAAATCCCCCCAAACGGTCATTTGATTGACTTTCAGGGAAGCACACCTTTCTAGTTCATAGTGATCGTTTGACTACTAGGAGTAAGAGGTTAGTAAAATTTTTGTTTTTTTCAATGGTGATCTTGGCCCCAAAGAGTGGTGTGCTCGTCAGTATTAAAAAGTTGAAAGAAATATTAAAATGTTGAGAGGAACTTTTTCTAAACAGAGTTCAATTATTTTATTAATAAAAAGACTCATTTTTTTTTAAGTACTGAAAGTTTTAAAGTGTGTACTGATTCCTATCTTGTATCTTTAGTACAAGGGTGTTTTCATTGCGTCAGCACCCACATTCAATTCCATTCAACAAATATTTATTTCCAATACACATCATGCTAAACTTACTTTTAGTTCAACATTCTAGTGATGAACACTTATTTTTTACTTAAACTTATTTTACAAAATAAATACAGCAGTTAGTTTAGTTTTAATAAATGTAAAGGGCTTTGTAAATTTTTTCTTGGTGCATTAAATGATTTTTGGCCCAGACCCAGGAAGTCTGATGAATGTATAATGAAGTAACATTTTGAAAACAGGCCTGAAGCATTCAGTATTTATTGAGCTATCGTATGCCTAGAATTGTGCTGCTTCTATGTTTTTCTGTGTCCTGCTTTTTTTTTTGTACAATTAAAAGTGGATTTCTTTTGAAAAGTGGCAGAGTTGCAGAGTTTATAAGCAGTCTAGTCACTTTGTGATTATAGTGCAGATTATAAAAGCAGAAATAGAATAAATTAGTGGAAGGCTGGTGAGAGGGATGTTAAGCTACTGTTTTCTCCTTAGATTGTGACACAAGCTGACAAAAGGCAGCATAGCTGGGCGGGGACATTAAGTACCCTCTGTTCTGAAAACAACCAGGCCCAGCAGGGTGTCCTGATGGCTTCCTCACTAGGCTCGGCCTCTCAGCCAGCTGAACTGAAGCTCTGTGGCCTGACCCTGAATGCCTGGGCTCTTTGTCATTTCATAGGGATACGGTATTTTCCTGTCGTCTTCCTTCTGAGTTAATCGTGTCTTGCAGAGGTTTTTCTGGAGAGAATCATGTCTTCAGGTGAATTCTCCTGCGCCTTGACTTCAGCACTCAAAGGTGTATCTGCTCCTTCTCCTTTTGCACAGCTTTGTGAAAGAGCTGCTCTGCTGAGGGTTCTGAGTTACACAGCCGGTTCCTTGCAGGTCTGTGGCCACAGAGGGCAGGCCTGACAGTGGCACAGGTGTAGTCCCAGCTTCAAGAGGCTGAGGCAGGAGGATGGCTGGAGCCCAGCACTTTGAGGTCAGCCTGGGCCATATGTGAGACACCCCCCCCAACCCCCACCTGCCAATCTGAAAACCACAAAAGAGTAGGCAGAGGACATTCCTTACTTCCTTTGATACTGTGGCTTATTTCTATCAGGATAGATTTCAGGCACTAGAACAGTATTATTTAAAGTAGGAATTTAAAAACAGAAATTTTAATATGTGTACAAAAAGGCAAGTTTTGATAGGCCTATTCTGTATGGGGCGCACAAGTGTCCTGTAAGTTATGGAAGGTGCTCTGAGAAGGAACATAGAAAAACACCTTTGTTCTGTGCTGCTTAAAGTCTAATTTACTGGACGGGTGTTCGTTCCCTGGCCTCTGCCATAGCACGGGGCAGTGGGAAAGGCTGGTGGGAAGCAGTCTTAATTCATTGATTAGATCAGGTAACAGTGTTATCACTTAGCTTTTGCTGTTGCATACTTTTTTTTTTTGAGACAAGGTCTTGGTTTCTAGTTCAGGCTGGCCTTGAGCTCACAGTGATCCTCCTGCCTCAGCCTCCTAAGTGTTGTGATTACAGGTGTGTGCCACCACAACTGGCTGTTGAATCCATTTTAACATTTAATTTAATTCAGAAGGAAAACCATCAGATGCTCTTCAGTTCCTTTTTAAATGCTTCTGGCCCAGTTCATGCAAATGCCCTTGGTGCCTTGTTTCCCCTCACTCTTGGGAGAAGAAACCCAGAGGTGTCCAGGTTTTGTTTCTGCTGGGCATCCTTGCATATTTAACAGGATTTCACAGATACTTTCCTTACCTTACCTCATTCGTTAGTTGCCTCTTTCTCATTCTTTATGACTAGCATCGGCCTTTGTTCTCAGCTCCAGCTTTTGCACCCCCCTTACCTGGACTTATGCTGGGTGGCTGCGGGCCCTGTGCATAACTGGGCCTCCTTCCCAGTTGACCCTGGGTTATAATGAACGGCGGTGCGTTACTGCCATCTACTGGAAAGAGAGGAAACTGCAGTCGGGAAAGGAAGCTGCATTTAAGGGTAGGATTTCCTAAAGGATTTCTGTCACCTCACCGTCCGTAAAGGTAAAAAATGATGATGCAGCTGTAGTAATCTTGCAGTGTGTCCTTCCCTGCAGAAAAGATGGTATGAAGCCTCATAATATCACGTGGCCCCCGGATATCGGCAAGGTTGTGCAGTTTCAAAATCTTAAACTGTGTTTTAATGGACAATACTGGCACTAAATCATTGAGGCGGGCGTCTCATTCTGTCAAACTCCTAGTTATTTGTGATTTTTGTTGGGGGATTTAACATTTTCAATATCAGTATATTTACATATCCAATACATGTTTTGAACTTATAAAAACATTTGAAGATTGTATGTGAGATAGGTGTCTCTGTATATAGTGCCCTAGTAATTTATATTGTATCAAATATTTTATAAAATTTCTGGATCTATGGCAGTAGCCAGTATAGGCTGTGTACTCTCCCGGAGATGGTTTTCTCTGAAATGTAACTTTCAATAAACATTATGCCAAGAAAACTAGAATGCCTTTGCTTAATTCAGCAGTGAGATTCGCCTCCTTTAATAAGTACTTCCGGTGCTGAGAGCCACAGCAGAGCCTTCCTTGGGTGGTTATTAATGAAACATACAAACAAAACACGGTGGGGCGCAGCACTGAACTCAGCTTGTCTCCCCCTTTACCTTCCCCCGCCAAATGTCTTCCCAAACACGGTGTAACCTAGTGCAGGTGTGCGGGCGGGGAGGAGCGCTGGCCTCCTGCGGGGGCCGCAGGAAGAGCCCCAGCTGCTAACCAGTTTAGTATAAAATGAAACACAGCAGAGCAGCAGCTCCTGCTAGTTCCCTGGCCTGCTTTCTACATAGTAACTGCAGTGATTCTTCTCCAGCGTGAGAGTTGCACTCTGTATCATTTTCTGTTACTAAGACAAAGGCTCCCATCCCGTCTGTGGGATTTGATGCTTTAAGTCTGTTGAGGGGCTGGAAAGTCTCTATTTTTAAAAAATTGTGCAGCTGATTTTCATATACAACCCTGTCTGAGATCCTCCGTCAGAAATACTGTTTATTCCCGTGAGATCCTGCAGGGGAACTGTATGAAATTTTAGATTTCTGGTGAACATTTTTATACATCGTCACCAGCTGGTACAAGGGCCATCGTGTTTAGGAGAAAAGTAAGTTTGCACTGAAAGGTTCCCCTGGAGCAGTCAAAGCGACGTGTTTTGGAATGGAGATTGTTCATGAGAGTCCAAGTTTGGAGACTGAATGTTGGATTCAGACCTGAGAAAGGCCAAGGTGTAAACACTTCAGGTGTGATGCTAAGCAAAAGCTTTTTGCCCCCGCCTGGGCTCACTTAAACCTCTAACTCACCCAGGCAGCAGCAGCCTTGTTTTGGGGGGGAGGGTGCTGTTTCTCGGGGCAGTGCGTTGGCTCGACCCGGCTGGGTCACACGGTGCAAAGCGGGGCCCGGGCGCAGCCAGGCCTGTCCTGGCCCGACCCCACTCTGTACCTCTCCTTTCCCTGAGGGCATTCCTACCCTGCAGAACTCTTCACTCTGAAGGACAGAGTTCAACTACAAGGGCAAGGGGCCATGAGCTCACTTGGTTTTAGTTACCAAGTGAGAAAAAGCAGATTCACAGTGGCCAAGAAGTAGAAGCAATTTAAGTGTCTGTGGACAGATGAATTGGTTAAGAAACTATGCACATAGAGTGGAGTACTATTACACCCCAAAAAGGAAAGACATTTCCACATGAATGGTAACACAGGAGGTCCTTGGTGCATTATGCTAAATGAAATAGGACACAGGTACTGCATGATTCTACTTGAGGCGCGAGGAATAAGTCAAATCCACAGAAAGTAAAAGTCTAGAGGCCAGTGTGGTAGTTACACACCTGTAATCCCAGCATTCTGAGAGGCTGAGGCAGGAAGATCACAAATTCAAGCCCAGCCTGGTCAACTTTCCAAGACTTATCTCAAAATATTTAAATGGGAATGTGGCAGGGAGTAAAGGGAGGCCCAAGCTTCACTCCTTGATACAAAAAAAAAAAAAAAAAAACCAGAGGAAGAAAGAAAAGAGTGGAGTTGCCATGGCCTGGGGAAAAATATTGCCTAATGGGTACCGAGTTTCTGTTTGGAACGATGAAGTTCACCAAAAGTTCTCCGCCTACAGATCAGCCATGTGACTTGGGCAGGGAGGCAGGAATGGGAGCCCGGCCCGGGCTTGGCAGGCCTTGCCCGAGAGGCTCACCTGCACAGCGGCCAGTCCCCAGTGCTGGACAGTTTGAGTTCTGATAATCAACTTGCGATGACTCAGCAAGCCCGCCCGCTCTGAGGTGCAGGTTATTTACGAAAGCGCTAGGAGTTCATCCCCACACTGAACCACGGTGGAAGTTGCTGAGTTACCTTGATTCAAAATGCTTCCTCTGTGACATGATTCAGATTGCCTTCTGATTCATGTGCATAAATAAACAGGATTCCTAATGTGGATTAATTACATAAGAAGGTATATTACTTGATGTGCGTATAAAAGCAGATTCTTTTATCAAGGTGTTAGCCAGTGTGCTGCTAACAAGTGAAAACTTGTTTTACTTTAAGAGGTACTTAAGAGATTTGTTTACATTCATTTTGGGTTAAGTGGAACATTTGCAAAGTGAAACATTTCCCTAAAATCTTTGTGCTTTAAAACAATGTCAAGCTTTATTAGAAACTAATATAACAAACCACTTCATACTATTACTCCATTTTGAAAGTGACTTTTAAGCATTTTTGTCTACAATCACCACCTCCTGCATGTTTGCACTTTTTTTTCTTTTCCTTTCCAGGTTTTTTGTGGGTGTGTAAGAGAGGGAGGGAGGGTCTTGCTATGCTGCCTAGGCTGGTCTTGAACTCCTGGTCTCCAGTGATCCTCTTTTTTTTTTTGTACCGGAAATCGAACTCAGGATTTCGTGCTTGCAAGGCAGGTGCTTATGCTGCTAAGCTTATAGCCCTGGCCCTTCCAGTGGTCCTCCTGTCTCGGCCTCTTAAGTAGCTGGAACCACAAGCATACACCACTGTGACTGCACCAGTACACATTTTTTCATGGGCAGTACAATATGCTTTTCCAAAATAGATTGTAATCATTTAATGAAAAGTTGTCTCTTGTTGTAAAAACATAATGCCCGTGAAAAACTGCTATCATAAAGGGAAAGAGAAGGAGCAAAACTGGTCTCAGTGACTTGCCACCACTCTGCGCCACTCGTGAAAGTGGGAAGTGCTCCATGCAGCCCGGCCTCCTCCCACCTGGGCTGCCTGGAGCCACACAGCGCTTCTACCTGAAAGCCTCTTCCTGTGCCTCCTCAGCCCCTCCCTTCCTTCCGCCTCCTGCGAGCTGTTGGTCCTGTGGTTCTCAGCCCCTGGGCAGCTCCCTGGGAGGCCCAAGCACAGGGCTGCCCTTCCCACCCCCAGAAGGGCCATTCGTCCTGGGGGCGTTGTGATAATGTTCCCACCCCCAGTCCAGTCTGAGAAAACTCATAAAGTTTCTACCAAGGAAGCAGAAAAAGAAAACCAAGTCACTCCTCACAGTCCAGATGGGGGACAGATCTAGATGGAAGGAAATGGTTTGATTTGACCCTGGTTGAGGACTAAATTTAAGGGCCCCTCCCTTTGTGGCCTGTGTCATTATGTCTGGCTGCTAGGCCCTCCCCTCTGTGAAAGCCCCTGGACTGTGCACCCATGGCTTCGCTGTCCAGCCACTGGCCATGGGAATGGGAGTGACAAACCAATAGAAGCCCAGGTCCTTCTTCCCTGGGACCCAGCACAGGGAGGCAGAGGCCCTCTGAGGTAGTCTCAGGAGTGGGGCCTGCGCCCAGGACGAGGCAAAGGGCGCCAGCTGGGGGGTTGGGCAGACCCAGGCTGGCTGGGTCCTCCAAAGCGCTCTTCCCTGCAGCGGCCTCATCTGTAAGTGGAGGACAGTGTCACCTCACAGGGCTCTAGGATGAAGGGGTCATTGTGTTTGTGAAGCACATGGCGGGAGGCTGGTGAATGACTCTATTAGTAACTTGATTTTATATGATTTCTTTTGCATCAGGGGTGCAGCAACCCAGGGCCTCCTGTGTGCTAGGCAAGTGCTCTGCCACTGAGCGACAACACCCCCGGCCTTTATTAGCTAATTTTCATCTGTCACCTCTGCTACCAAGGGGCAGTGGACTCCAGGTCTCCTCTCCTGGCACATAGGCCCACAGAGGAACCCACACACTCAACAACCCCCGAGTCTGAAATTGAGACGCCAGCAGCACCCACATTTCATGGACACGGGTGGCTCAGACCCACTCTCAGGCTCATCCTTATCTCTGCTGGAGCTGTCCAGGGACAGCGGGGTTTGGGGCCCACACCAGACCTGCCCGGCCAGAGGCCCTTCAGGGAGAGCCAGGCAGATTCTAACAGCTGTGCTGCCCACCCATGTGGTGCTTGGCAGGACACCCCTTCAGCCACTTTTCCATCTCCCTCCCTCCATACTAGTCCCCAGTGTCTCTTGTCATTGAAAATCTGTTGCTGATGGGCTGGGAGTGCAGCTTGGGGTGAGGAGGGGCGATTGCCCAGCACACACAAGGCCCTGGCTTCTGTAGTTATGACATTGAGCAACACATAAATTTAAAAACCAAAAGAGAATAAAATCACCTGCCTGATAAATTTTCTTTTCTTTTTTTGGTCTTTTTGAGACAGGGTCTTGCTATGCAGTTCAGGCTGGCCTTGAGCTGACTTTGTAGCCCAGGCTGGTCTGGAACTTGCAACAATCCTCCTGCCTCAGGCTCCCGAGTGCTGGGATTGCAGGTGTGCACCACCATGCCCAGCTTAAATTTTATTCTTTAAAAATTTATGAAATGTCAAACATAGCTTGCCATCATGCAGTATTTTCTCTGAGGACACTGGGCAGCTTTATTAAGTATTCTGAAGTTACTTAACAGGCCTGTCCTTCAGTAACTGTGACACACACCCGCTGTGATTTACTGGAAAACTCAATTGACTCGAGTTGGGTTGCCACCATCTGGGACCTGACTCCTCCCCAGGGGCTGCTCTAAGTCCCTGCCTCAGCGCTCTTGAAGCTTAGGTGCTACATCAGAACAGCTTGGTTATTGTTTTGTGTGTTTTGTTCAAGACATGGTCTCACTATATAGCCCAGGCTGGCCTTGGACTTGTAGTGATCCTCCTGCCTCGGTGTCCTCAGTGCTGGTATTTCAGGCATGTGCACCATGCACGGCTTGAGAAGAGGTTTACGGCCCTTTCCGTAGCACATCTCTGCCGCTTCAGGATGGCCAGTGGTGTTTCCTGGGAGAAGCGCTGGTTTCCCTGCACCTTGGTAAGTAGGGAAAACGCCTGCATAAGAGACAGTTCCAGCAACCAAGTGTTCCTTGACGTCCTCTACAACGATCACCATCTGCTGCCTCCAGTTCTTCTGGAAAGAGCGCTGTAACCACGTCATCCTGACAGTGCCCCCGCGGGGAATGGGACAGAGCTCCTTCCACCCCGCACCCCTCACCACCACGGGAGACAGCTGGATGCAGTGCCGCTCCCTGGGAGACAAGGGCCAGCTTCCAGGGCGGAATGTGCTGTCTTTCAGGAGCCAGGGCATCCTGTGGGGTGGTTCCTAGCTTTCCTACTGCCCAGGTTGGGGGCAAGAAGCAGACGCCCTGATGTTAACTTTCAGTCTGAAGTACACAACCCCCAGGCCTCCCTCAGCCCCCTACTCTCTGCCCTGAAGTTTACACAGCCACTCTCCCCACAGAGCACCCGCGGGACGGCTTTTCCTCTTTTTGGAAGATGTGGATGGCTGGGTCCCAAGTTTTTCCTACCTCAGACCCCTTTCAATAGGGGCCGGATTTGGCCTATCTGAACATCAAGGGGTCAGGGTGGCCTTTGTGATGCTGGCAGCACCCCACCCAGCCTTCTGATGAACAATGGCCCCTCCTTTTCCTCCATGCAGGGTCCATCAGCTGGTAATGTCCCTTCCAGAAACCCCAGGACCCAGGCTGGGCAGCACTTTCATAATTAGAGCCTGTGGAGGAACTGATGCTGCTTTCTTGAACTCACCTGCTTTTTCCTGGAGCTGCTGTAACCCTGCATGAAAGGGTTCCCCGGCTACCTACCTTCTCATCTGTCTCCACTCCCTTCTCCCTGTTAACCGTGCAAATGCCAGGTGCCCAAAACAACATGATCTCAAGTATGTTCTTAGAAATGGTTTATTTCAAACGTTTACAATTCTCATTTAAAATGCAAAATAGCTGGTAAAAAAAAAAAGTAAAGCATTTAAAAAAATACAGATCATACTGACTGACCATACAGACATCAGCGTTTGGTATTTGCATTCAGACAAGTGGGGGGGGGCCTTAAGACTATTATTTCTCTCCAAAAAACAACGTAGAGTTGAGGTATTGTATTTAACAGATGTGATCTCCGTCCGACTCTCTGTTAATCAACAGCCTTGCTACATGCTGTTCCAATCCTTTCCTTCCAAAGTGGATCTTGGTCTGAGCACATGTTCACAAAATGGACAATGTTCCTTAATAATCATTAAGGTTGCCATAGAAACTTTCTACAGCTGGTGCCTGGCCATACTCGGAACTCAAGGCTGGAGGGCCCTTTGGGGCCACTCAGGAGCACCTGAGCCACCGGCCTGCCCCTTCTGGCATGGCCCACACCAGACTGCTGCATGGGAAAGGGCTGTGGGCGGCTCCTGCCTCCCCAGGTGAGACTGATGTCTCCCCAACCCCACCTGGAGCTGGGCGTGAGTCTCCTTAACTGGGTCAGCCTCGGGCCCTGCTGAGATGTTACAGCTCAGCACCAAAGCAGTCTGCAAGACATTCCTGGGCAGTCTTCAGCAAAGCCACAAGCCACGGCCAGTCCCGGCCTGCCCCGCCAGAGCTTGCTCACCACCACATCACTCCAGCTCAGTGCCTGCACAGACTACACCTTGCCTTGGTGACCACTTCTCTTTCTCCCAAGGGGGCAGGGAAGTGGCGGAGACTCAGCGTGAGCTCAGAGCCCAGCACACAAACCACAAGGGCCCTGTGCTCAGACTCATGCAGGCACGTAGGCAGAGCCGTGCTACACCCTTGAAATGTTCTGAAAGGATCCCATTAATGCTACCAGAATTAATTATCACTTTGGTATCGACCTTGATCCGGCATATCTCTTCTTCCCACCCCACAGGGTGGGTTTGGTGCCTAATCTAAACTGTCTCTGTCCTAACATGTCCCATCTGGCTGTGCGGCCCGTGGCTGTAGGTTTCAGGTGAGAGTGGGCTGCAGAAACCCAGGAAAGAATGACCAGGGGACCTGGGGATTAAACGGCACAGCCACTAGACTGCAGGCCAAGAAAGCTTATGGCCTATGCAAGGCCTGGGCTGAGAGGACAAAGGCTTCCTTCACTGACACTAGCTTATCAAAATAAAGGGGAAAAAACCCTCTTAGATACAAAAAACAAGACAGTTCCGTTACAGTAATAATGAAAGTAATAACAATTTGGAGATCAAAGCTGCCTAGCTCTGGAGATAATGAGCTATGTAGATTTAAATCTTCCTCCAGCAGGCCGCTGCTGGGCTTTGGTAATGTTACATGTGGGTAAAACCATGCACAAGAATTAAAGAGCCGTGGGCATAGAATCCCCTTTTCTCAGGAAGGTCCTCATTTCTAATATTTCCCTTTCACAGCAGTTTAAAGAGTCCCAAAAGCTTTACAGGGGGAGGGGGGGCACAAGGCACCTGCTTAACTTCAGTCAACAGCATGGGCACCTGAATCAGCCCCAGGGTATAAATTGTACAGTCAAACCTGGTGGTGAAAATCACTACTAGCTCAAGATAGTAACAACTCAAACGTGGCGAGCAGCAACTACAACACAGGCTTTCATCCTTCGCCACCTGTTTGGCAGCAGTGATGTTTTTCTAGAAAAGTCTTGTGGTTTGGTAAATTTGGGGTTCTGTGGTCTCACAATTCATTGTAATCACAGCTCTGTTGTGTGGGCACCTGTCTGGATGACCGCTACGGTCCTGAGCTCGGGCAGATGTCAGCTGAGCTGCCAGCGTCCCAGGCACATGCCCAGTGAGTGCTTTCTGTCCCAGCAGGGCTGAATTCAGCACAAGGAAGGAAGCGAAAGGAAGAAGGCACCACCATAAGGGATTTTCTTAAATGAATTTCCCCTCTGGTAACAGGGTGGGACCTCAGGGGTGGGGAATTTCAGGACCGTGCCCAGTAACTGTGGGAGGTGAGAGGCCAGGAAGGGGTCACCTATTCCTTCACACTCGCCCGGTGCAGCAGCCGCAGCTGTCTTTCCCCTGAAGCCCAGGACACCAGCCTGTTTTGGCACTTTGTAAAGCAAAAACAAAATATAGAATGAAACCAGAATCTCACCTCTAGCAGGGAAAATATTTTTCCTCCTCCCTTTTCACCTGACTTGGTTTTGTGCTCAACAGTTATAGTGTTTCCCCCCACCCGACCCCGAGCTATTTATATACTGACACCCAGAGGATACTGGGTCTTCCCACATCTCAAGAGAAAACAGCACTTAAAAAAATTAAAGTACATTCTTAAAAAAAAGAGTACATTCTTGCCAGGTTTTTTTTTTCTTTCTTTCACATGAACAAGCTCTTTTCTAGTTTCGCAGTCCCAGTGGAACCCAGAGCTGACCAAGCTCGGTGGAGCACTCTGCTCTCAACCCCGGCTCTCCTTGGAGAACAAGGGCAGAGAACATGACCATCAGAACTTTAGTCCCCTCGGCTACGGCTGGGACCCTGTCTCCACCCCACAACTCTCTCTCTGCTTCTCTTCTCCTGAAGCCCTGAGACCCCAAAGGGTGATCAAGCCAGTGCAGCACTCTAGAGTCAGCAAATGCCTACGATTATGTATCATTCATTCACATTAAGCAAAGTTCATGAGGAACTAATTAAATTCCACTTAAACCATCAGGCCCTGAGATATTATTCACCACAACCTGCCTTCCCATCCCAGGCTCTTTCTTGTTCAAGTGTGGGAAGAAAGGCAAGAAAGAATTTCCTCCTCCAACCCCCACAGTTTACACGAAGCCCTCACAGGCTTCGAGAAAAACAGAATGGCAGACGCTCTTGGGTTTCCAGAGCTTGAGCTAGAGGAAGCCCAAGGTACAGTGGCCAGGAACCCCCAAGTGGGGCAGCTTGACTGGAAACCCATCTCTTCTGCCCCAGGGTGCACCTGAGGGTCCCAACTGGGGGTGGGTGACCAGCAGCCCCTCAGCCCACAGTGTCTCTTCTCTGCTCTCTGTTGGCCTGAGTCCCTCTCAGTTCCCTTGTAAGCAGAGCATTTGGGAAAGGAGATTTGAGAATTCAACCACCTCTTCCTTCTGGACAGATGCAGCACACTGACCTCTCCCAGTGTCAAAACAACAGGGAAGCCACAGGCCCCGCCCCTGAGATGCGTGGGATGGCAGTGAGACTCCTCTTCCGCCATGCCAGCTGTCCACTGTCTGACACCCAGCTGCCAGCTGCCACTCAAGACAGCTATCTGGAGAAGTAGTCTCTGTTGCTGACATCGTAAGGGCCTCGTGGGTCCGGTCGGCTCTGGCTCAAGGTGTTGTCAGACTCGAGGCTGCTGGGGGACACTGGAGGGGAGAGTAGGGGAACCAGCACGATGGCGGGCCTGGGTTGCCCCAGGGGATACGGCGGGTGCACACTGGGCTTGCACTCCTGGAGAGACTGTGACTTCCACGTCCTCTTGAACCTGCGCACAACACAGAAAGAAACCATAGATGTTAGGTCCCCCGGGATGAACCTCAGTGAAAAGCACCAACAGCCGGTGGCCGGCACTCCCGGTTCTCAGCTGCAGGGGTGACAGCGCTTCACCCCCTCAGTGTTCCACATGCCCAGGAACCTCACACTGTCCTGAAGAGCCAGGGAATTTAGAAGTTAAATTCACCCTAGCAAGATAACTATATATGACTGGGCCAATTTACAAGTGAGAAGAGTAAAGCAAATCCCTTTATAGTACAAAAAAATTCACCCCACGGTCCCTTAATTTGGCCTGCTCTTGAGGCTGCCTGGTAGGTACACAACATTGGCCCCAAATCCCTTTATTTACAAAGGAAAAGAGAGTATTCTCCAGGTGCGAAAGGGCGATGAGGCTCTCGGTGCAAGAGGGGCTGCTGGAGGGAAACCACCTGCAAACACCATGCACTGGCAGGGAAAGGCCTGAGGCGCCCTCACCAAGCTGCCGGCCCTGCTCCCAGCAGTCCCTGCCTCGCCCACTCCCTCCAGCTGGGCGAGCACCGCGCCCGCACATGGTCACCACTGGGCACGCGTTGACTCGTCTAACGGGAAAGCGGTTGTTAAGCAGGAAGGAGATAGACATCTCTCTGATCACAGCTTCACTCGCTGAGCCCCGCTCTGGGCCCAGTGCCAGGGCTCAGCAACCAAGCAAAGTCACTTAACAGCTCGGAGGAAGATGAACGCTGATAGCCATCTTCAAAGGTACAGTCAGATCTCCTTCCTGGAGGGGCCCTTTGACAAAGTGAAGCCACTGGGCCTCTGGTCCTTTTGCTTCCCACCCTGCAGCTGTCTTGCTGCCTCCTAATCCAAAACCCAGAGCAGGGTGGCCTCTCTCAATTCCACCCGCTATTGGCTAGTCCAGGAAGGAGGGGAGACCAATGTCAAAAACAAGATCTGGGCATTTGCCTTGGACTTCTTTTTATAACAGCAGGCTATTCCTGTCCTTGTTATGATAAATAATTGATAGTTGGCTCCATATCTGCCGTTGGCTCTTAGCCTGCTATCCCAGTGGAATAAACAATATGTAGAATATTACTCAGGGCTTTGCCACTTGCACACGAAACAGGAAGAGCCCAGCAGGGTTGATTACTGGAGTTAAGCTGAGTTCTTGAGTAGAGTTCTCCTCCCTGAGAGAGGACTGTGGATAGTGTCAATGTATGCTGCACTGTGAGATGCTCAGATCCTCTGCCCAGGAATTCCCCTTCCAAGAATACACCTTAAAGAAATTGCATAGCTATGGAAAAGCTTTAGGCACACAGATGTTCAACACAGTGTTGTTTATAAAACCAAAACAACTAAATGCCCAATAATAAGAGGTTATATGAACTTGTGTATGTCCCTAAAAGAGGAGTCTGTAGTTAGTTAAGTTTGTAGTTTGTAATAATGAGAAAAATACTTGCTTCATAAAATGCTAAATTAGGGCTGGGGATATAGCTCAGCGGCATAAGTGCTTGCTTGGCAAGCCTGAGGTCATGAGTTTGATTCCCAGTACCAAAAAAAAAATAATCCTTCTAAAAAAAAACCCACTAAATTTAAAAGGTAAGTCTCAAAATTATAGACACAGAGTAACCACAGCTTCATAAAAACAGATGAGAAACTATGGAGGAAAAAGACTCAAAGGAAATTTACCTAAACATTTAGTGTTCTTGATTTGGATACTAATCGTGTGTGTGTGTGTTCACTTTGTAGAAACTCATGGAGCTCTGTATGTATTGTTATGATGCCAATGATGACTATTGTTCTCAATATTGGGTACTGGGTATTGAACCCAGGCCGTCAGACCAAGCTATACCCTGGCCCTGTTTTGAATTTTTTATCTTGATACAATGTCTTGCTAAGTTGCTCTGACTGGGCTCAAATTTGCCACCCTCTTGCCTCAGCCCCCCAGAGTGCTGAGATTACAGATGTGTGACACATCTGGCTTGCAGCTGTACACTTACAAGGTATATACTTGTCTGAATGTTTACTAGACTTTAATCACATTTACATTTTAAAAATTAACAGGAGTCACCTTTGGATGGCATGATTTTTTTTCTTCTTTTCCTCTACCAGTATTTAACAGACTGCCTATGATTATATATATCTTTCCCCTCAGTTTTTTTGCAAGGCAACTGGCTGGGTAGCTTAGCTTTCCTTTTGAAGTACTTTGAGGAGTAAATGAAACTGTGTGAAATCACTAAGCTCAAAGGGACCTTGGACTCCAGCCAGGGGGTGGGGGCGGGGAGGGCAGGGGTGAAATGGGGGAGAAGCCGCAGAGCCCCTGGGTTCCGTTTACAGCTCAACCTCCACCTTCTATGTACTTTACAAATTCAGGCTTTGTAAAGTTTTGCTTAAAGAAAATGTTTTGTGGCTACAGAAGTTTTTTTTTTTCCTTGTAACTCTCACTCTTTTGTAGAAACAAAAACCCCCCCAAGGCCACAGAGAATACCCCCTGCCCAGCCACTCCTATGGCCCAGGACAAGACCCAAGTTCTCTGTCATGCCCTGGAGGGACAGTGTGTGATCGCACATGGGAAGAAGACCCTCCATCCAGTAGGAGGTGAGTTTTCAAACCCAGGCCTTAACCTGGGCACGCCTTACTTAGCAGTGTCAGTCCATTCCAGACAAGCCACGGTGTCTGCTTCAGAAGATGGCACATATCTAAAATTAAACATTACCCCTGATATTGCTAGAAAAACATTCAGGGAAATGGCTCTGCTTGGGATGCAAAATAAATGGACTAAGAGGGAAAACACAGTACCGTGGGCCGGCAGGGCGGCTCCCACCACTCCAGTGCCCTGTCTAGTGTAAGAGGCCATCCCAGCAGTCATGGGGGGACGGCTCCTTGGCACAGCCAGGCCCCCACAGTGTCCCTAAGTTTGCGCCCTTTCCTTGACAGGAGGCACCTTGGGACCAGAAGGGCTGTCATCATGGAAACCACTGTTCTCTCTCCAGATAAATGTGCCTCACCTAGAACCCCACAGAAACTCACCAGTCTAAAAGGCAAATTGTTGATGTCCTCAGCCCTGGGCCCTGGCCCTGTCTGTGCTTACAGGGGTTCTGGTTGCTTAGCAACCAGCCAGCTGTCAAACCTCACCAGCAGGTGAGCCTGGCCTCTGACATAGCTAACAGTTCACAGAATGGTGCTGCCCGCTGAGTACCCATGGCAGGACCAGCCGGGCCCACTCTTGGCCAACAGCAAGCTAGGACTGTGAGCAAGGGCTCTCTGAGGGTGCATGTTCCAGTTCTGGCTCTTGGTTGGTGTTGGGCAAGTTATTTTATATCTTGGGGCTGTTTCCTTAAACTAAACTGACTAGATGACCCCTGTGTCCCTTTGCAAAGAGCAGGAGCATGGGGTTTGAATCTTGACTTTCCTCACCGGCTGCCAAGTGGAAATCGTGATCTCTACTTCTACAGACCTCTGGTAGATTATAAGACCTACAGAAGAAATAATGAAAGAAAGCTAGGTGTGTTGGTGCAGGTCTGCAGCCTGACACTCACAGAGGCTGAGGCAGGAGGACTGCCAGGTCAAGCCTGGGAATTCTAGTGATTTGGTGAAACCCTGTCTCAAAATTAAAGAAAAAAAAAAGAAATGGAAATCATTTCCATTGATGACAGCTCTTCTGGCCCCAAAGTGCTTCATTCACACTGAGAATGTGAAAGCGGACAGGACCCTTCTCTGGCCCAAAGGTATAAAAGCCTTTGCTTTGTCTGAGGAGCTACCTCCACTCATTCGGAACCTGACCCTCTGCACACCTGTTGGACGGCTTGTTCACCACTTCACTGAAAAACTGAAGTGAAGGGTTGGGGGCATAGCTCAGTTTCCCAGCATGCATAAGGCCTGCGCTCAGTCCCCAGCACTGGAAAGGGAGGGAGGCAGGGAAGAAGAGGGGAAGTCAAAGCTAGAACAATTCTCAGCACTTTGAGCTGTCCTCTTGCTACTGTAACAGGATTAGTGAGACAGGAGTGAAGATTCTATCAGTGGCAAGGTCAGGGCCAAAAACAAGAGTCCGGAAGTCCAAAATGGACTTCTGCTGAGGCACCAGCCTCCACGGATCTTTCAAAACCATCTGCCTGGTGACTTGCAGCTATCTGGGACCTGCCCAGCACACAATCAGGCAGGCCACTGGTTTGAGGCTGCACGGGCCCTGCACAGGTACTGCACAAACACTGCATAGGCTGGACCCTAAAAAGTAGGTAGTCTCCATAGGGTAGAGATTATATTGCTTACACCACACCTAGCTCCCTGCTAAACACTTAACAATCCCTAGAGAAAGAGCCCTCGTGGGTATTCTGCTCAGACGCCCTCCTCACTAGTGGGAGCTTTACTTCCTTGACTGTATTTTTCGCTTCCTTCCTTGCCTTTGTATCTTTCGCTTGGTGTCTTTTATCTCTGAAATAAACTTGCTTGCGCCCTACCCTCCTCCATCTTGGTGGCATTCTTTGTTGCCGTGGGACCCGAGGCCAATGTTCCAGTAACACTCTTGTAGCCGAGCCAGCTCTGGGGCCCTGTGAGGACCAGTGAACTAACAGAGAAGCTCTCTCCACTGTCCTGCCCCCTGTGAGACCCTTTCCTTTCTCTTCCTCACCAGACCAACTCCTCCTCCTCGGTGTTGGCTGCTTCTCCTCACCATACACTGATCTTTCAGTAGCCCTCACCGCACCAGTAATCACCTGTCCGTGTCTGGTTCCCTCGCTAGGCAGTCTATCCTGTCCACCACGTCTCCTGTGGCTCTGCAACAGAAGAGCAGGTGCTGTGTGTGCCGTGTGTGTGTGTGTGTGTGTGTGTGTGTGTGTGTGTGTGTTCATTTGTTGGGTGAAAAAATGAATAAGCTGATGCTCTGTAAAATTTTGATGACCAAATGGGCAAAGGAAAGCTTGTTAAGAAATATAAGAACAGCCAGGCATGGGGGGTGTACATCTGTAATCCCAGCACTTGGGGAGCCTGCGGCAGTTCAAGGCCAGCCTGGGCTCTGTAGTGGGTGTAAGGCCAACCTAAACTGCATAGCAAGACCCTGTCTGAAAAAAAAATAAAGAAAGAAATATGAGAACAACTCTGAGCCATGCCCAGGACCCATCTCACCTCAGGATGAGGCCAATGCAGAGGAGTGATCCAAAGGCCAGGCTCCCTCCAGCCACCAGGAATGCAGGCAGTGGTGCAGGGGAAGAATGTTGCACTGGAAACAAGAAAGAAAGAAAACGAGAGAGAGAGAGAAGGAAGGAAGGGAGGGAGGGA
>PVLD010018743.1:0-38193 GCA_004027595.1 Dinomys branickii | reverse complement strand
GTTTGTCCCAGTAGCGCGTTCTCTGTCGGGTTCAGGAGCTGAAGCCGTTCTTCCCTCCACACTCGCTCTCTCGGCTGGTCATCTTCTTCCCGGAAGTCCTTATTTCTGTCTTCATATTGTTATATTTCATTGTTTGGGTGGTAATCCTCTGGGAAGTTCTCTCTCTGCTGCCTACCCAGTCGCCATCTTCCCGGAAGTCGGGTTTTTCTTTTGTACTGGGAATTGAACTCAGAGCCTTTATATAAAGCTATATCCCTAGTTTGTTATAATTACTACTACTATCTGAAAGGGGGTTTGCTAAATTGTCCTAGGCTCTGCATTAGAACTTTGCAGGCTAGGCTCAAACTTGACCTTGTGCTTGCCAGGCAGGTGCTGTGATGCTGAGCTATATCCCCAGCCCAGCTTAAACCTTCCATCTTCCTGCCTTGGCCTCCCAGAGTACTGGGATTGCAAGTGTGTACCACCTTGCCTGGTGGTCTGGGGTTTCTTATTAATAGCTACTATGGTTAAATTCTGTGTGGCTGTTACAAACAAATTCCTACAAATCCTCTATGTAAAAATACTGAAGAAACTAAGCAGACGAAAACTAAAGTGGTGACGAGTTTTTGGCAAAGCTTCCTCACTTTGGTTTTGTCAAGAAATAAGGATTTTGAGACATAATGCACGCTTCTACCAATATAAGCACTCACTTCCGCTGACCAGAGCTGGCTCCTCACAAATATTCACTGCCGGATATCAAATGCTGAGTTCTGTCAGTGAGACTTAGCGTTTTTAAAGAAGCCAATAAACTTGTAATGTAATGACTGTAACTATTTCAAGGAACTATTACAAATATTTTATAAGACCGTCCCTTCTGTTTCCTGGTTTGGGAACCAGATGTTCACACTCATTCAGCCAAGATATTGAATAACACTTCTATCCCCACAAAGGTCCGCTCACATTTTTATTTTTAGTTATCTAATTTTTTTGTCTTTTTGATACTCTTATTAAAATGTAAAGTCATTACTGTAAAGACTTCCTCTTTTTTTCCAGTAAGGTTTTAGTCGCATGCCTGAGTACGTGACCACAAGGTGCAGAGAGATGCATTTTCAGAAAGTGAACGTACCAGTGTGACATGCACCAAGATCAAGAAATAGTGGTTCCACAACCCCAGGTCCAATGTGTCCCCACTCTGGTCACCACCCTCAACCCAAGGATAGCCGCTGCCCTGCCTTTTACTACCTTTGATTAGTTTTTGCCTATGTTGAACTCAATGAAAATGACACTATTTAGCGGCTGTTCATAGAGCTTTAAAAACACGTGCATTCATTGCCAATATTTACAGAATGAGGTTTGTCACGTAAAAGTCCAGATTTTCTTTTTCTTATTTATTTATTTGTCTTTTGTCTTTTTGAGGTACTGGGGATCGAACTCAGGACCCTGCGCTTGCTAGGCAAGTGCTTATTCCACTGAGCTATATCCCCAGCCCTCTTTTGTCTTTTTGAGACAGGGTCTCACTATGCAGTTCAGCCTGGCCTTGAGCTCGCTTATGTAGCCCAGGCTGGTCTCAAACTCACAGCGATCCTCCTGCCTCAGCCTCCTGAGTGCTGGAATTACAGGTGTGCACCACCATGCCGGGCTTTCTTTTTATTCTTAAAAATATAACAAAGCCAGGTGTGTGGTACATGCCCATAATCCCAGCACTTGGGAGGCTGAGGCAGGAGGATCCTTGAGAGTTTGAGGCCAGACTGGTCTACAAAGTGAGCTCAAGGCCAGCCTGAACTGCATAGTGAGACCCTGTCTCAAAAAGGCAAAAAAAATTAAGTAACTAAAAATAAAAATGTGACAGGATCTTTGTGGTGATAGAAGTGTTGTTCAATATCTCGACTGAATGAGTGTGAACATCTGGTTGTGTGAGACTGCATTAGAACTTTGCAAGATGTTACCACTGGGGAGCACTGGGCAAATGGTACAGGTTGAGGGGAACCTCTCTGAATTATTTCTTACAGCTGCATACAAGGTCACAGTACCTCAAAACCAAAAGTTTAATTTAAAATAAAAAATAGCCAGGCATGGGGGTGCACGCCTGTAATCTCAGTGCTCGGGAGGCTGAAGCAGGAGGATTGTTGCATGTTTGAGGCCAGCCTGGGCTACAAAGTGAGCTCAAGGCCGATCTGAACTACACGGTGAGACCCTGTCTCAAAAAAAAGAAAAAGAACATAAAAAATAGCATACTAAAAAGTAAACAAAACCAACAAATGTGGAAATCTTAGGTATAAAGATGAAGACTTTCTCATGGCAACGACTGGCTGGAGCAAGGGCACCTGTGGACGGGTGCTGTCCCCACACACTGCCTCACACTTGGCCAGCTCCATGCATGTGTGAGCTGCCTACACCCAGATCAGGGTCAATGCTAGCTAAGAATTGGGAGCCACACGCTCTCTGTCTCTCTCTCTCTTTAGGTGTGTGCTATTTCAGGCTTACATTTCCTCCGTCCTGTTCCCCAGGGAGAGTCTTACCAGATCTTGGTATATTTGACTTCAGTTTTCATTTTATATCTTTGGAGGGGTCCTGAGAGGGGCTGTGTGAAGCTCAGCTACCTGGACGCCATTTAAATTCAGAATCACCATCGTGAAATTATGTTTAGCGACATTATTTTCCAATTTTAAATTTTTCTAGTTCCTTAACTGACTTCCTTGATGTGCTCCTCAGCTGGCAATGTTTGGTTACTGACGCTGCAACCTCGAACATATCACTTTGTCTCTCTGTGTGGCAACATCCTCACGAAGATTGGGGTCATCTGTGCTTCCTAAACTGGGGCTCAGCAAAGTCAAGCATAGGACTGAGTTTTTTCCCAGCCCATGTACACTGATGGGTGGTGCTGGGGTCTGTGGCAAGGCCAGGCTCACACCCATAATCCCAGCACTCAGGAGGCTGAGGCAGGAGGATTGTTACGAGTTTGAGACCAGCCTGGGCTGCAAAGTGAGCTCAAGGCCAGCCTGAACTGCGTAGTGAGACCCTGTCTCAAAAAGACCAAAATAAATAAATAAATAAATAAATAAACAAAAACTTTAAATACTTACTGTCAGCTTTTATAGTTGTTTCTTTAAGGACCAGTGACATTTCCTGGGGAGTCTGCGGACTATTCTTTGGGATATTTTGTCCCAAGTTTTGTGAGTGATCAGAAAGCTCTGGAGAGATTAATAAATAAGATATTAAACAAAAAAAAACTGGATTCACACTAGCACATTAAAGAACCTGAGAAGTACTTAGCTTCCAAGCAAACAAAACTTTCATTTTGTTTGACCTAGCATTTCCTTGAATATGAAATCTTTTTTTTTTTTCATTCTGTGCCTCCTAATACCGTGAAGAGGGGTGTTTGGTGTTTGTCCTGATGCCAATTCAGGGGGCACTGGGACGCCAGGTCTCCAAAGTTTCTGAATTTCTGAGAGTGTGTCCCTTGATTCTTTGTGCTTCTCAGTGACAGATTCCACAGGGTCCTTCCTGTGATGTCGGCCTGTGCGTGGTACTGTCCTCTGGTGTCTGCGGCCCCCTTTGCAGCCTTGAGATGACCGCTGGAAGCACAATCTAGAGCAGAACGATTTCCAGTAAATCAAAGGCCCTGGGCAGGCCGCTGCTGAGGGGAAGTCAGGGAGCCAGACCTGCTGCTGAGGACAGCAAGTCGGCTCTTGCCCTGTGCTGTAGTCAGCTCCTGCTCCCAGGAGTCTGGGAACTGGCTAATTGCATGTGCAGGTTCCTCTGAGCGCTGATAGGAGCAGACTGTCCCAGCGGTGTTTATGGAGTGAGATGCCTGATGGTGTTGGAAAGGTTGAGATTTTTTTCCACTCTGGCTGGCACGGTAGGGCTCTTGTGGAAATTCCGCCTTTTAATTAACCAACAGCTTCTCCTCCACGCCTCTTTGTGTTGTGATTCAAGGGAGTGCTTCAAGCAACCGCTTTTGCTGACTTATGCTTAAATCCTTATATGTGTGTAAAATCCCGTAATAATGCCTCTTACGTGTAGAAGAAAGTGAAATCTCTTTAGCATCACTGACAGGGCTCTTATTTTGTATTTCCATTACTTGTTAGAGTTTCCAGTACTTTCCCTGAACTGATGAAAACTTCAGGGAAAAACTCTTGAAGACAAGGGAGACAAAAGACTCTCTCCTCCCATAGCTTTCCTGCTGTTCTGCTTTTTATATCTTCTGCTTATTTTGCAGAAGAAGGCTTGTGGGCTTCGGAAGTAAAGCTCAGCTACACTCCTTCCTCGCTATGTGATCTTGGGCAGGTCACTAAATGTTCTCACCTCATTTTTCTCACCTGTGAAATGGGGATATTAGTAAGATACTTCCTAGGGGTGGTGTGAGATGTAAAGATGTTATGATGGGTTGGGGGCCTAGCTCCGTGGTGGGGCACTGGACTAGGCGTGAGGACCTGGGTTCCATCTCTCATGCTGGGGGAGGGGAGGGATTAAAAAGACGTTGTTTAACAGCTGATATTCATTGCTGTCCCCATGCTCTAATGTGTGACCCAGAGTTCCTGCACAGGCCTTGCTGCTTGTCTTTGACTTGAGGCTTTGGTACAAGTGCTTGCTCTTTTGCCAACCGATCTTTAATTTTCAAGATTCATATAGATTTAAGGTTTTCAGTGAAGCCTTAGCTGGCAGAGTTCATTCTTTTTGTGCTATTACCACCCTGTATGTACTTTATTATGCACATTACCTGGAAATATGACTGATTTTTGTGAGTTTGAAAGCTCTGAGAGCCTACGGTCTTTTATTGTTTTTTGAGACAGGGTATTGCTATATAGTCCAGGTTGGGCTTGAACTCCTGGCAAGTCTCCTGACTCAGCCTCCCAGGTGCTGGATTACAGGTGTGTACCGCCAAAACTGGTGAGGCTATGATCTTACCATTTTTTCACCACTGACTTCTTGAAGACAGTGCCTGACACCAGGTAGCTGCTCAAATCCATTTTAAAAAAAAGCAATAGAAAGAGGAAAGAAAAAAGTGATGGATTTTGAAACAATCTAAGACTCACTTTAGACAAAATTTCCAAGTACTTTTTCATCAAACCTTTTCTTTTGGGAGAAATGTGGAGAAGAGAGAAGACATGCCTTTTTCTTCACTAGTTACAATCAGAGCAGAAGAACTCCTTTGTGGAGGAGGAAAAACGTCCTGTAGAAGAGTGGGAGCTTGAGCGCACACACACACACACACACACACACCTTCAACTTTCTATCTTAACCCTTTTGTCTCCAACGTTAGCGATGTCTGTTTCTTTCCCAGGGTTCCCCTTCATCTGTGCTGAGCACATGAATTATCTTCAAAACTGTAACACTGGGCTGTGAAAGGGACACCATTAGTCACTACAGTGGAATAACAAGTGTGAGCCAGAATGCTGCTCGGCAACCAGAACATTCTTCACCTGTGGTAACAGCGAAAGAGGCACATTTCCTTCTGTCTACTGGATCGTCCCTATGAGCATGCTAACGTGGGAAGATCCTTCCCCTCCTAGAACCAACAAATAAACTCCAACTAAACCCACCAAACTCGGGCTGGGGATACAGTTCAGTGGGATGTGCCTGCGTGGCAAGCACAAGGTCCTGAGTTTGATCCCTGATAGTGCAAAAAATAAATAAATCAATAAATAAACAAACGGAACTCTTCCTACCCTCACCTGCTTCCACCTCCCTCCCCCTTGACTCACCTTTATGAGGTCCACCCTGGGAAGAGGGAACTCTCTTCGGCAGCTAGTCCCTCCAGTCTCCCACGAGACGGTCTGGCTTCTGGCTTTTCTGGTGAAACTGCTTTGGGCAAGGTGACTTGTTTCAAAATCTCCTGGACCCTCTGATGCTTATTTGACTCAAATCGCAGCAACCCGACACCTTGTGTATTTGCTAGTGTTTTGAAACACTCCTACCCCTGGCTTCCATGACCCTGCTCTCTTGTTAAGAAATTTCCTTCTCCCTCTCTGTATTCTATGCACAACTATTCATTCTTTTGAGATGTTTCCTCTTCTAATGCCTTAAAACCTGGGCAGCTTCTAGAGTCTCTCCTAGGATCTTGCCTTTCCCACTCTCTCATTTCCACAGTTACCTTCTAGAAAAGATGAAGAACTTAGACTGGTGTCTCCAGCCCATTGCTGTCTTTAGCGCCTGGATCCACACATCCTGCTGAACACTGTCAAAAGACAAGAGGACAACAAATTTAAAAACCTGATTGATGCCAGACGTGGTGGTGAACACCTATAATCCCAGCACTCGAGAGGCTGAACCAGGAGGATTATTGCGAGTTCGAGGCCAGACTGGGCTACAAAGTGAGCTCAAGACCAGTTTGAACTGTATAGCGAGACCCTGCCTCAAAAAGACAAAAAAACCCCAAACAAACCTGATTGGTTTTATTTGCGATTCTAAAATCTGGCAGTTGATAAAATAGGCAAACGTTTTTCCTTTATTTTAGATTAACATGTATTAATTGTACACATGAGAGTGATTCAGCATGATTTTCAACGTCTGTACACAGTGTACACTAATCCAAACTGGGCTTCCTTTATCTAGCTACCCCCACCGCCACCCCCAGCCTGTCTTTGCCAACCTTTGGTGATCAAAGTCTACACTGAAGTCAACTACTTTTTTTTTAGCTTCCACCTAAGAGGGAGGCAGAAAAGAGCTGAAGAAAATGAACATGGAACCAAAAGCCAATTGGTAATCTCAGCAGCACTATCTTTATAGAGTTAGACTTCCTCTGTGCCAGCTCTTATGGACTGAATCCGTTTTGGTTGGTGGTTGGGAGTCTCCTGCTGCTGTTTCCAAAAGGACCGTTTCACAGTTGAGTTGGTTACCAAGCCCTCTGCAGGAGTGACTCTGTGCTCGTTTGGTCTGGTCTGCAGGGGCCTAGTGCAGGAGGCAGGAGCAAAACAATGGCGTCCCTTCCCGTGGACTCGGTTTGAACAGCTCTGCTTGGCTCCGCAGGGAGCCCCAGTGCATCAACTCTTCAGCTTCTCAGTTTCAGAGAAAGGAAGCCGCCTCCCACCTACTTACCTTTGCCTGAAAACGGAGAATTACCCCGCAGTATTTGTTCTCCCTCACTCCCATCTCCCAGGTGCCAGTCCCTTTCCATTCCACCCCTTAATGTGTTGCCTTGCGGTTCCTGAGCTTCCCTGTCTCAGTGCAGGTTGCGCCCACCCTGTCTCAGGGCTGCTGCTCCTGGAAGCAGCCTCTTGCCTCACCTTGCCCTTCTCTCATATTTTCCTCAACATTGCATTCAGTGACTATTTAAATGCACAAATCCGATCAAGTCACATTTTGCCCATCGTTTGTAGTGCATCCTCACTTTCCTTAGGGTAAACCTTTAACACTTGTTAGAGGCCTTGCAAGGTCTAACCTCAGTCAGATCTCCAGCCTCATCTCCTATCGCTCACTCTGGTCATTCACTTCCTTTTGTTTTGTTTTCTCTCCACCACATTTGATTTTCCTTTGGCCGGAAAGGCCATGCTTTCTCTTCTCTGCTGGGCTTTGCACCCACTCTGCCTCCCACCTGGGAGCACCTCCCGAGTGCCTGCCTCCCGTTGCCCACCTGTATATGTCTTCAGAATTTGACCCAAAAATAATTGCAAGAATAGGTCACGTTATATGCTGTTGAGTGATTTATTTGATTTTTTTATCTCCTTGAATCCTTAGAACCACCCTATGATGGGAGCTTCATTAGCCTCACGGGATAGCTGAAGAGACAGAGACACAGAGACCCGTGTGGCAGTCAGAGCCATCATTTTGTGCACAAGCTTGATAAGGGTCTGCCGCGCTGTTGCACAACACCATTACCACAGTTACCAGAGCTTCGTCATATTTCCAAAGTGAGATGTTAAACACCAAGTCTTGTCCCATTCGTTCCCTCTCCCCCAGGCCCCTGGAAGCCCCGCTGTACTTCCCATCTCTATGAATTTGACTATTCTGGGTCCCCTGCTTAAGTGGAATCAGACCTACAGGTTTGGTCCTTTTGTGACCGCCTTGTGTCATTTGGTACAATGTTTCCAAGGTTTATGCACGTTGAAGCCTGGGCCAACGCTTCATCCCTCTTTAAGGCGGGACGTGTCACACCGTGTATGTCCATTCGGTTTGTCCCTCCGAATCTCGATGGACACTTGTGATTGACGCTGCTATGGACATGGAGCGACAGAAAAGCCTGTTGAGTTTTGCTTTCTTGTGTGCGTATATTGAGAAGTGGACTTTCTGTGACGTACAGGAATTCTATGTTTAATTTTTTTGACAAACTGCGATCTGCTCTTGAAGAGGATGCACTAACTTCACGTTACCCCCAGCCAAAGAGTTCGGCTCCCCCGCCTTTTCTTGTGCTTTTTGCATCTTCTTGGGGGAAATGTCTATTCAGGTCCTTTGATGATTGTTAAATTGAGTTTTGTTGTCGTTGTCACTGAGCTTTTTATATATTCTGGGTAGTAACCCTTTAGCAGAAAGGTAATTTGCAAATATTTCCACCACTCTGTGGGTTGCCTTTCAGGACCTTTGAATGGCTGCCCTGGATGAAGACAAAGTTCTTGGTGAGGCCCACAAGGCTGTGGGTGTGGTCTGGTTTTCCTTACCAGACTTCAGTTCTCATTTTCATGTTTTTTTGGCGGTACTGGGGATCAAACTCAGAACCTTGCACTTACCGGGCAGGTGCTTATTTCACTGAGCCACATCCCCAGCCCTCAGGTCTTATTTTCTAGTCACTGCCCTTTTAAACTCTGCTTCGGCCCCAGTGGCCTCCCGGCTTTCCTTCAAACACTCTCACTGCACTCCCACTTCCAGCCTTCTGCACTTCCTACTTCCTCTGCCTGGAATACTCTTCCTCCTCACTTCCTCCAGACTTTTCCTCAGTATCATCTCATCAGAGAGGCCTCCGTGACCAAGCTCCCCCCTTCCTTTGTTTACCGCTGTAATCCTTGTGCCTAGGAAAATACCTGCCCTGTAACTGTGCTCAAAACTTACTTGTTACTGGTGAATAAATGGGTCACACCCCAGGCCCTAACCAATTACTTTGGATGTTTACACTTCTGGGAAGCCTCTGAGGCTGACTTAAAGACCTCTCTTATTTGCCACATTGTATTATGATCATATATTCATTTGACTGTGTTTTTGCAAGGCTCCAATTGGACCTGACTCTCCCACTCCCCAACCTGCTGGCCCCCAGAAGCTCTACTTTCAGCAGGGAACTCATTGGCAGCCACAGGGTGTTGTGATGGAGATAAGATAAGGAATTTTGCAGGCCCTGAGGACATCTGGAGATACCTGAAAATTTGCACAAGACACTTCAAGGACTCTGCACACTTAGATGCAAGACTGACAGAGAACTTTGACCACAGATGTTTATTAAAATCTTTCTTCCTAATGTCCCCTGCCTTTTCTCCATCCCTATAAAAGGGACATACTTCTCTTTGTTTGGGGCAGACGGTCTTATCACGCTCTGCCTGCCTGCACCCAGGTCTTAAACCATATGCCTAGTTGCTGCCATAAAAGTCTGACAAGTGGTTTCTCACTCTGAGTTTGTTAGTTTCCCAGTGTACAGTTAGCAACTGATGTAAAAGCTAATTTGTTGTCCAGCACCTAGCATATCTGACAGCAGTGATCAGTAGATGTTAGAATGAATAAATGTCTCTGAGCCTCTATTTCCTCACCTAAAAATGAGGATATCTACATTTTAGAATTATGGAGATCATGTGGGGCTGGGGATATGGCTCAGTGGCACAAGGCCTGCCTGGCAAGCACAAGGTCCTAAGTTTGATTCCTGGTACTAAAAAAGAAAAAAAAAAAGAATTACAGAGATCATAAATAACATATATGGCCACCACAATGCTGGGTACACAGTGAAGATTTGATAAGTTGTACTTTTCACTAATGAATGTTCATTTTTATTTGTTAAACCTACCATTATCCCAATCAGAATGATGCAAAACAATAAATCTAAAGCACTTCATTACTAAATTTGGTGTTGTCATTTACTTAGTGCTAAAGAAACCTGGTGAATGAGGGAGACTCTCCCCAACATTTTTGTTTTTTTTGGTACCAGGAATCAAACCCATGACCTCAGGCTTGCCAGGCAAGCACTTACACCACTGAGTTATATCCCCAGCTCCCCAACATTGTTTTATGAAAAATTTCAAACATGCAAAAAAGTTGTAAAGAGTTTTACCTCGAATATCTGTATATCCCACTTGTATTCTTCAGATAACATTTTACAATGCTTGTTTTACCACATATCTGGCCATCAATCTGTTTATCCATCCATCCACCCAACTTACTTCCTTTGGATGCATTTTAAAACTAAATCGCAGAAATCTGGATGGGTCTCCCTAGATATTTCACCATTGATGGGAAGGCATTTGTTTACAATTCTTTTAAAAATATTAAAGTAAAATTTACATTCACCTAACTGTGTAAATCTTAACAAACTTTGTATAACAAAGTTTTGACAAGTAGATCAGGCTGTGTATCCCAAACTCCTGTGAAGATGCAGAAGATGATTATTTCTCTAGAAAGTTCCCTTACACTCCTCCAGTCAATTCCTGTTTCCGTCGCTCAGGGCAAACTTTTTTTTTTATGATGATCAAAGAATTTTTTTTTTGGTAGCGGGAATCGAACTTAGGACCTTGTGCTTGCCAGGAAGGCCCTTGTGCTGCTGAGCTATACCCTCGGCCATAAGAATATGTACTATTTTATGTCTGGTCAATTTTGCTTTACAGACTTGTGAGAATTACAAGGCTGTATATCAAGAACTTGTTGCTGAGTAGTATTCATTTTACGAAAATTCTGCAGCACATTTATCCATTCTTTTGATGGGCCTCTGGAATGTTTCCAGTTTTAGGCCTTTATGAATAAATCTTCTATTAATATTCTCCTGTAAATCTCTTTGTGGATATATGATTTCATTTTGGGGGGCTTATCAGGAATCAAACTCAGGACCTTGCGCTTGCCAGGCAGGTGCTTGTGCCACTGAGCTGTATCCCTGGCCCTTATAATTTCATCTCTTTTGAGTAAATACCTTGGAGTGGCATTGCTAGGGTGGCTGTATGTTTACTGTATAAAGAAATGCCAGACCTTTTCCCCAAAGGGTCCTAGGAACAGGTTTTCAATATCTTAACTAAGTATAACCACACACAACTAACACTTCCTGTGGGCACTGAGCATATAGAACTTTAGTCAAATACAGTATTTTACCTTATACTTACAGCCAGCCTATGGGGCAGGGATTATTATTAGGATTTACCCATGATGCTCCCATTAAGATGGGGTGCATATGGTTTTCATGGAGATGGACAAGGGCATCTATGAAGATCCCTCTTAGTTTATGTATTTATTTATTTATTTTTGAGACAGGGTCTCACTATGTAGTTCAGGATGGCCTTGAACTCATTATGTAAGTCCCAGGACTGGCCTCGAACTCATCGCCAGTGATCCTCCTGCCTCAGCCTCCCTAGTGCTGGTGATATAAGGGAAAGAGACTCCTAACCTGAAAGATGTCTGGGATGAGGTCCTGTTCTCTAAAACTAAAGAATGAATTTTAGGAACGATGGAGGTTAAGAGCAGATTATATTTATTGAGGGAAAGAAAGCTTCTGTCCAAGAGAGGGACAGAGGGGACCCGAGTGGGTTGCCAAGAAACATGCCTTTTTTAGAGATTTTTTTATAGACCAAAACCATGAGATGAGTGGGGTCCAACATGGGGAACACGGGAACTTGCAAAGTGGGCATGAGGGGGGCAAAACTATGGTCAACCAATAAGATTACAAGCATAATTGCTCAGGTAAAGTTGATTAAATTGGGATCAAATGGGATCACGAAGCAAGCGGGCAAGAATACAGAACAGGGGCTTTTCCTATAGGGAGTTTGAGTTAGTGACTCTTCCTGGCTTTCTCAGGGTGATGGAGACCTATGTAGAATATCAATCCCTGATGTTTATCCTTAGGGAGGTATGTGGGTGCATTTATTATTACTTATTTATTTATTTTTTATCTTTAAGACAGGGTCTCGCTATGCAGTTCAGGCTGGCCTTAAGCTCACTTTGTAGCCCAGGCTGGTCTTGAACTTGCAATGATCCTCCTGCCTCAGCCAAGTTTGTTTTATCTTTTGTCTTGGCCCACAGCTGGAGGTGTCTCTCTCCCCCACAGTTGGAAGGTGTCTAGTCTTCCCCACTGGTTCCTTTGAGCGCCCAGCTTTGACTGCCTGTAATATTTTTATCTAACTCAGCTGCTTACAACACTGGGATTACAGGCATGTGCCACCACACCCAGTCCAGTCTGTTTATTGCAAAGAACATTTTGTGTTATTATCTGTTTCTTTTTTGTAAGAATCTTTTTGGTTTATCTTGTACTCTGAATAACTACTTTGATGATAATAATCACAGTGTAATAATTATTGTTATTCTCTTACTACTTGGTTAAGAAATTTTGCTTCTTTTTTTTTTTTTTAATAGAAAAAGATCCCTTTATCTTCTGGGAGTCTTCAAACTGATCTTTAAAGACGCCCCCTCTGTCCAGCCTGTACAGTATGTGTAGCTTCTCTGGAGAGTAAGTGAAGGGCTAAATCTCAGTGTCTCTCCTTGGGCTGCTTAGCAAGTGCCTGATTCCTCTTCTTTGTAATTAAGAGAGGAGTCTGAGCACAGCATTTACCGGAGAGGTGGATGTGAGCCGTCCGGAGGTGAGGAGGGAGAAGAGTGTTCCCCCCACGGCTTTCTGAACCCCTGGAGCCCAGTCTCGGAGCCTGGAATGTATCTACGAGACCCAAGGTACAAGGAGCACCAAAGGGAATGCATCAATTCTTTCAGGCCTATAGCCCAGCTTTCAGCCAGGACTCTGCCTTCCTCTCTCATCTTCAACAAGCTTTCTAAGAGAAAGTTTAGAAAAAAGGATGCTTCAGGTTGGAATCGTTAGAGAAGCCTCAGAGTCTCTGAGCCTTCTGAAACTGGTCCGAAATCTGCATTTTTCATTCTGGCTCCTTGGCCAGGGGCTCATGAGGAAGCCGCAAAGTGGTGGTTTTGATGTCTCAAGGTTCCCCTCTTCCTCTTCCTCCTCCTTCATTTTTCTTTGGAATAGTTCTGGGATGTATTAAAGTAATTCCACTCGAAGGAGACCCTTCTTGGGACACACACGTTTGTGCGCGCGCATGCGCTCCCATGCTTACCGGCTTAGAAAGGGATACTGCAGAGTGTACAGGCGAAGCATTGATGCTCAGGGTCGGCGTGCGGGAAGGGGCTCGCGCCCTCTCTGGTGAGCCATCCGATCACATATTAGCCACCCTCAATTGGGATATTTGTCAGGACCAAGACCTTAACTCCTCGGATGACCAGTGAGGGCCCCGTCCATGTGTGTCCAGCCTCTCACCTGCCTGCTGCTTCTCTCTTTTTTTTTTTTTTTTTTTTTTTTTTTTTTTTTTTTTTTTTTTTTTGGTACTGGGAGTCAAACTCAGGACTTTGCACTTGCCAGGCAGGGGCTGTGCTGCTGAGCTATATCCCCAGCCCTGCTTCTCTCACTTGCCTAGCCACCAAGTACTACTTAGGCTGTATGCAGATAGCTCCAATTTTGTTTTGTTTTGTTTTTTGTAGCGCTGGGGATTGAACCCAGGGCTCTGGGCACACTAGGATAATACTTACCACTTCATTCCCTCCCCAGTTGCAGCCTCCCAGTTTTGATCCAGGTCCTGCTGCTTGGCATCTGGGAAACTCTGAGGAACAACTGTCCTTTTTATTTAGCGTTTTCTCTTAACCAGTTCAGCCCTTGGCCTCCTTCCTTGCCCAGGGAGGGGAACAGGTGACTGGCAGCCTCTCCTGCTAACTCGAAGGAACTGGGCGTTGCTGAGCACACGCCGGGAACTTGACCTCCCTGAGGGATGGGATAGGGCAGCTCTGCCTCTCCCAGCAGGGCTGGCCGCCAGCTCTTGGGGAGGCTGGCTGCTGGGATTCTTCTGACCCCACAACAGGCGGTCTGTTCAGCTCCTCCCGCCCTGACTCCTCTCCTGCTGTGGGTTCCTGTGTCCCTGAGCTCTTTGGTAACCTTACCTCTCACCAAATTTTGCAATCTGCTGTGGACTTCAAAACCCTAGGCCCCACTCTCCTTTCTCTAGGGTGGCATTTCCTTGCAAAGTTGAAAGCCAATCAAAAAGATCAAGTTTCCTTTAACCCTTTTCTTTCAGGTTCTTGGAGCTGACCTCTTCCGACTCCAGTACCAGAAGGGCTGTGTCTTACTGATTGCTGTGTTCAAGGTTCCCAGCCTCCCGGCATTCTGAGTTTAGGTTGCTTGGGATGACCTAGAATCTGACAAAGGAGCTAGACACAGTGTTTTTCAGAAGTACCTTCACAGTAACATGTTCCTGCTGGCACACAGCAGATCTCCATCTGGGCAGCCACTGAGCTTCTCGGTTCTAACAGAATGCATTTTTGTTGTGTCTGCTTTGGCTCCAGGCTCACATCATCTTTCTGCTGGGCTTTTCTTGTTCTTCTTCTTCTTTTTTTTTTTTTTAAAAACAACTTCTATAATTCGCCTCTCTTTTGGTGGAATGTTTTTTTTTCCATATTGGGGATTGAAGCCAGGGTCCTCACACTGAGCTACATGCCCAGGCCCTTTTTATTTTTTATTTTGAGACAAGATCTTGCTAAGTTTGTGCTCAAATAATGATCCTCCTGCCTCAGCCTCCCCTTGTCTGAGATTATGGACACGACACCCAGCATCTCTTTTCATGATGTTTTCCTTTTCTTCCTCTATTTTGCAGTGTTGGGTGGAACCCAGGGACTTGAGGATGTGAGGCGAGCACCGCTACTGAGCTACACACCCAGGCTAATGTGTTTTCTTACTCAGCCTGCTCCTCGCTCTCTCTTCTGTTCCAGAGTTCAGCTGGGGGACTATGAATCACTGAGCTCCTGGACTGCTAATCTGGGTGTTAGGGCAATGGCTTTCTGTGTGGGCTTCCATCTGATCCCGCCTAAGCCCTCACCACAAGTGCAGTCTTCGCTCCCCTCCCACCACCTCTCACTACTACTTCATTGACTTGCGCCTTTCTCCAGACAGGGAAGCTCTTTTCTCCTACTTAAATTTCTCAACTCTTCAGATTTCCCTGACAGAGAGCTGACCCAGAATTGGCGGATGAAATCTGAGGCACAAAAGAGGCATAAAAACCCTTCTCTTGAGGGTCCTCCCGATGACTCGCATTAACTGCTAATTTGTTCGAGGAGCACAACCCGAGAGTCCAGAAAGTCCGTTTGGCCTCTTGGCTGTGCAAAGTTGAGCAAATCCTTTACCTCAGCTGTGCTCTCCCCAATCTCAAGGATAAAAAAGGCGGGGATGCGGGGACTGTGGACCTGAAAGCACAGGCAGGAAAGCCCTGTGTGAACAGTACCGAGAGGGTGGTAGGGTGCTGCTCTGATTCTTCTAAAATCCTTCAGAGAGGAAGCATCATCAAACGCTGGGATTTGGCCTGGGGGTTTCAGTTTAGGTCTCAGGGAGAGTGACAAGGGAGAAGTACAGAAAATCCTCGCGGCAACATTTGGCCAAAATTGAGGGCCTCAGTCGGACGACCACACCCCAGGTCCCAAGGAATTCGGACCTCGGTGTGGAGGGCTGCAGGAATCCGGTTGGAGCTGCTGTGGCCCCTGGCGGTGTTTTGGGCCGTGGAACCAAGGCAAGGTGGTTTCAGCGTTCACCTCCCGGGCCAGCCCGAAGCCTGTTTTAAAAGGGTGTGCATGGGCCAAACCCAGAGCAGCCTGGGACTTTTCCGCCTGGCACCACCTCCTCGGGCTGTTTCCGAGGGCATCCAGAGGCCAGGGCTCTGTCATCCGAACTGAAAAGTAAAGCGAGGACTGGGGCGTCCGGGACCTTGGGCGGCGGAGCTCCAGCGCGAGCGCGGGAGGGAGGAGGGGAGGCCGGGAGCAGCGCAGGCCCCACCTTTCATTCCTGCGCTCCGCACCGCCGCGGCATGAGTCACGGCTGCCTCGCCCGGGCGCTGCCGCTCGCATAGGTGAGACGGAGGCTCCTCTCTCGGGGAGAACCAGGCGCTGCGCCTCCGCACTACCCTTGGCGGGGTGCTGGGGCCCTGCATCTGCCGGGTCTGGTCCGGGGCCAGGGCTGTGCGTTCCCCATGTATGGCCAGAGCCCTCCGCGCGCGGCGCTGCTGCTCCTTGGCTTCCAGCTCGCAGGTAAGGGTGGGTGGGCTCGGACGCCCGCGCCCCCGAAGAGCCGACCGTCCAGGTCGCTAGCGTCCTCTGTGGGATCTTGAGCCCCTGCTGCAGTTCGCTTCAGTTTGGACCTTACTGAAACTGCAGTTACTGGATTGTTTGCGGGGAACTGCTGTGGACAAACAGGTTTAGGTGTGCTCGGCTGTGATTCGAGCACAGAGAGGGCTTTCTGATCTCAGGTTACACACCATTTTTGTGCGGCTTCTCTCAATGCCCGCGGCTGAGCAGGACTTAGTGCTTGGTTTTCTGTGTGTGGTCTTGCCTGGGACTCTCCTCAGCACAGGGAAAGCTGAAGTGGTTTTGAAAGTCCCCCCAAAACACACATTCCAAATGTTAATATGGCAAAATATGCCACGTGGTATAGAGGTTGCAGGACTGCAGGCAATCCCAAATTGTCTGGAATTGATTAACCCAATTTCTGCAGAAAACTACTAGTAACAGTGCGAAATATACATTAAAAAGGATCCTTTCTGGAAAACCAACCTGCCAGCACATTCTACATAAAATATGCAATGCTTCATTTTCACATGTGATGTCTAATCAGTGTTATGATTTGCTTTAATTCTGTGTTTTTGCTCTCAGTTTAATTTGACAATATTTGGAGTTATTACATACGTGTTTTGGTTTTTTGAGACAGGGTCTTGCTATGTAGCTCAGGCTGGCTTTGAACTCACTGTGTAGCCCAGGCTGGCCTTGAACTCATGGTAATTCTCCTGCCTCAGCCTCCTGAGTGCTGGATTACAGACGTGGGCTACCATCCCCAGCAGTTACTATATTTTTGAAGTCAGTACCATAAGGCTGTAGAGAAAGTAGGAGCACTAGGAAAGTTCGCTGTGTGGTATTATCAGTCACGGTATGAGACAGGAGGGTCATGAAGTGTGTAAGGGAGGAACACGCCAGCTATGGGTGAAATGAGTTTCAGAGCTGTGCCTCTCGGCCCTGCCCTATGTCCTACACACACATTATTTTGAAAATGCCAGCAGTTCTCTCCATACTGCACTTCTGTTAACTGTTCTGCTTCCCTCCCTGCTTTGCAGCTCTCTGGCCCGTCGCAGCTGTGGAAATTTACACCTCCGGGGCGCTGGAGGCTGTTAATGGGACAGACGTAAGGCTAAAATGCACTTTCTCCAGCTTTGCCCCCGTGGGCGATGCCCTAACAGTGACTTGGAATTTCCGTCCTCGGGATGGGGGTCCTGAACAGTTCGTAAGTAAATTCCTGTCATTTTCTAGGGGAGCCTTGGCTAGGAACAAATTAAGCCCATCCATTTCTCCTTGGCCTTCCTGTATTTTAAACAAGCACGGGATTAGGTTGGGAAATCATGTCTGGGACAGATGGATGGAACTGAGAGGGGCGTGAAGGACAAGGAAGAGACAGAGAAGCTGTGAACTGGACAGTTAGGTTTGCTGTTATTTCTCTCCCGCTCCCACCCTCCCGCCCCCTCGCCCAGGTACCCAGTGAGAAAGCCCTTTCCCTTTTCTCCTCCCTAGGTGTTCTACTACCACATGGATCCCTTCAAGCCCATGAGTGGGCGGTTCAAAGACCGGGTGGTCTGGGATGGGAACCTGGGCCGGTATGATGTCTCTATTATTCTGTGGAAGCTGCAGTTCGATGACAATGGGACATACACCTGTCAGGTGAAAAACCCACCGGATGTGGACGGCCTGATAGGGTCGATCCGGCTCAGCGTTGTGCAGACTGGTAGGTTATGGGGGGGGGATGGGGTCGGGAAGTGTGAGAGCTGGTAGAAAAGGGAGGCGCAATCTCTTGTGACAATTCAAAGGGTAAAGGAAGGGCCTAGTGCTTCAGCACCCAGAGCTTCAGAGACTGAAGAGTCCTCGGGTAAAAAAAGAAAGGCTTTGTCTGGTTGTGGAAAGAAACAGAAAGTAAAGCAGAGGGACCCAGGGAATCTGTTACAGAAAACGGCTCTGAGGTGGTGAAAGGGAGAGGAAGCAACTCTGATAAAGGCTAACAATTGGCCCGTTCATTCTCTTATTTATTCAAGATACTTATTGAGTACCCGCTGTGTGCCAGGGACTGTCCAAATGCTTGCATATCTGTCCTTCTAATCTTCACTCCACCAGAGGAGGCAGATAGCACTCATGGTAGCTAACGTTTACTGAGTACTTCCCAGACGTCAGGACTTTATGTGACACTTTGTCTATTCTTTGAGGACCTCATCAGTTTATCCGTGCTCAGAGAGGTTAAGCCACTTGCTCACAGTCATGCAGGTCAGGTGGTAAGTGGAGTAACTTTGGACTTAAACACAATCATCTTTGACTCTAAGACTGGGCGCCAAACTAGTGCGTTTTACTGCCTGCTCCTCTGTAAAGGACAATCTAGAAAATGGTTCAAAGGACAAAGACCACAACAGTTACAAGTTGTATATCTGGGTTTAAGTCATGGCTACCACTTACCAACCATACTTAACTGTGTGAGGACAGACTGAGGTAAATCAAAATTACCCAAACTCTGAACTATACTGAAAATTTTAACAGCCATATATTGATGCTTCTTAGGGCTAGGCACTGTAGGGAACAGTTTACATGAATTGTCTTTTATAAGAACTCAGGAAATGGACATTGTTCTTGCCATCCATGGAGGAAACTGGGACTCAGTAATGTTAATAATCCCAAGCCAAACAGTCAGTAAATAGGGCACACGGCATTTTAACTTGGCCTTCTCTGACGTGAGCTCCTAACCAACACCGTATTACTACGCCAAATGATAATCAGTATATAAAGTGGTGTGACTTACTTTCATTCTTAGTACGGTTTAACAGGATCCCTCAAGGCCCTACCAACTGAGAGCTGAGTGACCTGGAGAAGTCATCTGAGCGCTGAAAGAAGTAATGTAATGCCTTCAGATCTCAGTTTCTTCAGTTAAACAAGAAATCAATGGGTTTTAAACATATCAAAATCACTACTCTTTGAGAGCATAATTAAAGTCATAGCTCCGTTTCTCCCACACCGAAGAAATGGAGACACATGCATGAAGACATGAATTTTGTGGGCTTGTGGCTTGTGGGTCAAACCTCTCTCCCTTCTCCATCATTCTTGAGGGCCTCCAGGCTGGCAACTACTGGGCTAGACCTTCTCTAAGGTGCTTTGTGGCTCCAAGGGATCAGTGAAGTTGAAGTCAGAAATCAAGCTAAAGGACAGGAGAACTAGGTTTCATAGGTGCTAGTCTGGTGTACCTGTGAGTCTCCTCCTTTGCCATTTAGCCACTAATTAATTACTAATTTACTTGCCTATCTTCCCTGGGGGCAAGAGCTCCTTTACAGTGGTGACTTTTTTGGTTTTTCATTACATCCACAATGTCTGGGAATTTGAATAAATGACTGAATGAGGGAGAGAGGTGAGATGCAGTCAGGAGAAATGGGCTGGGCACTGGGTTTGATCCGATTAGCATAATGTCACCACACTAGGCATGACTCAGTGGTTCTCAAGACTTCAGTGGGCCTCATAATTGCCTGCAGGACATGATGAAACACAGACTGCCCGGATAATGCCCTAGTGTTTCTAAGTCAGTATTCGTTTCAAAGTTCTCAAGTACTACTGTGCTGCTACTGCTGGAATCGCTGTTGTAGCCTGTGTGGCTTTCCTGCTGCTACGGGGGTTCACAAGGTACACCGTTGTTTTACACACACAAGTAAGAGACAGGAAGATTCCGTTTAATAATGCAATGTATGCCTATGATGGCTTTAGGTTTTACCGTATTTCTTTGTCTTTTCAGAATCCCAACTTGACCCCTTGATCTTTTTCTAATTATAGTACAGTTCTCTGAGATCTACTTCTTGGCTCTGGCCATTGGCTCTGCCTGTGCCTTGATGGTCATCATTGTAATAGTGGTGGTCCTCGTCCAGCATTTCCGGAAGAAGCGGTGGGCTGAAAGAGCCCACAGAGTGATGGAGATAAAACCGTAAGGCTGGGCGGTCATGGGAAAGACTCCTCCTGACACTTTCTTATGGTGACTCTTGGTGTTTTGCAATGGGGCTAAGTAGTTATTGAGCACAGCTGTTTTCCTCTCAGTAAATCCTATGTAAAAGAATTGTGATTGCCTGGATAGATGAGTCAGGGTGTGGAAAGTAACTTTACAACAGCTTTCTTAATTTTACAAAAGATTTCATCATAGGATTTCTTAACTATGTGGGATTTGATGCTATAAAAATCTGCTATGTAAAGCTTTTCTAAAATACCCCTGATTATCATTATTTTTAAGTACCAACGAATAGAAGCAAGTGCCCTACCAGTACATCTCCAGCCTATTTCATTTTACTGTAAGACGGGGTCTTGCTAAATTGCTGAGCTGCCCAGGTTGGGCTGGAACTATTTTTTTTTTTTTTTTTTGTCTTTTTGAGACAGGGTCTCACTATGCAGTACAGGCTGGCTTTGAGTTCATTTTGTAGCCCAGGCTGGTTTCAAATTTGCAAAGATCCTCCTGCCTCAGGTTCTCTAGTGCTGGGATTACAGGCATTCCCCACCATGCCTGGCTTTATCTAGTTTTTTTAACACAGGTTCTTGCTATGTAGCCCAGGCTGGCCTTGAACTTGTGGAGTTCTCCTGCCTCAGCCTCCCAAGTGCTAGGATTATAGGTGTGCACCACCATTCCCAGCTAGGGCTGGAACTTTGTAATCTTCCTTCCTCAGCTTCCCACAATGCTGAGACTGTAGGTGTGTACCACGCCACACCCAGCTGAAACATTTGTAATAACAACGAGGCTGGGCAGTCAGCAGGGTCACCATGAATCAGTGCATTAGAGTCTGTTGTGCTGATCATAGCTACTCAATAAATGCTTTTTAAAACAGATAAAATTCAGAGTCTAGAAACTTTTTTTTTTTGTCTTAGTGAGACAAGGTCTCACTATGCAGTTCAGGCTGGCCTTGAGCTTACTTTGTAGCCAAGGATAGCCTCAAACTTGAAATGATCTTCCTGTCTCAGCCTCTCAAGTGCTGGGATTACAGGCGAGCACCACCACACCAGCTCTAGAAACATTTTAACACCCAGCCCTAAAGAAATACCTTGCCCTTCCTTTAGCCGTCACTCTTTTATCTCTTGCATTAGCCCCTGACACCTGCCCATCCCTGTTCTGTTTATGAGAGTTTGGTTATGCTGGACATTTGCTATAAATGGAGTAATAAAGTGTGTGGCCTTTTATATTCAGCTTCTTTCATTAGTATAATGTCAAAGTTCATCACTGTTGCAGCATATATTAGTACTACATTTTTATGTCTGTGTAGTATTCCACTCTGGGTTTACCATATACTGTTTATACATTCATCAACTTATGAGCGTTTAGGTTTTTAAAAATGTATTTTGGCCATTATGACTAACTGCTATCCACATTCATCTATAAGTTTTGTATAGACATATGTTTTCAACTCTCCTAGAAGTTAGTGGAACTGCTGAGTTATGTGGTAGCTCTGTTTAACTTTTGGAGGAACTGTCAGTCCGCTTCCTCAAACAGATGCATTTCACATTTTATCAGTAATACCTGAGGGTTCTTTTCCACATCCTCACCACCACTTGTTATTGTCTTTGATGGTGGCCATCTAGTGGACATGAAGAGGCATTTCACTATATTTTGATTTACATCTTTCCAAATGTTTAATGGCCCTTTGTATATGGAGATAAATCTGTTCAGATAGTCTGCCCACCTTAAAATTGGGTTGGTTACTTGTCTTTTTAATGTTTAGTTTTTGGAGTTCTTCATATATTTTGGATACTAGTCCTTGTCAGGACTATACATGACTTCCAATTATTTTCTCCCCATTTGTGGGTTGTCTTTTCACTTACTTGGTAATATCCTTTAAAGCACAAAAGTTTTAAATCTTTTATATTTTTGTCTTTTTGAGACAGGGTCTTGCTATGCAGTTCAGGCTAGCCTTGAGCTCACTTTGTAGCCCAGGCTGGTCTCAAACTTGCAAAGATCCTACTGCCTCAGCCTCCTGAGTGCTGGGATTATAGGTGTGTGCCACCATGCCGGGCTAAATTTTTTTTTTTTTTTTTTTTTTGCGGTACTGGGGATCGAACTCAGGACCCTGCGCCTGCTAGGCAGGCGCTTATTCCACTGAGCTATATCCCCAGCCCTGCCGGGCTAAATTTTTTTTTTTTTTTTCTTGGCGGTACTGGGGATCGAACTCAGGACCCTGCGTTTGCTAGGCAGGCGCTTATTCCACTGAGCTATATCCCCAGCCCCTAGGGCTAAATTTTGATGAAGTCCAATTTTATCTATTTTTTCTTTTATTGATAGTGCTTTTGTGTTACATAAAGAAACTACTGCTTAATTCAACACGATGAAGATTTATACCTACGGTTTTTTCTTGGGAGTTTTATAGTTTTTGAGATACTTCGTATATATGGTTAATGCGGGAACTCTGATTCATTCGTTTGCATGTGGATATACAGTTATTCCAACACTATTTCTTTTCCTCAATAAATCCTTAATGAAATGAATATAACTGATTTTTCAAAAAGCCTAAGAAGCCCATATCTGAGGCTCTAGTTTAAACAAAAATATCATTGGTAAAGATAACTTCTAGGGGCTGGGGATATAGCTCAGTGGAATAAGCGCCTGCCTAGCAAGCGCAGGGTCATGAGTTCAATACCCAGTACCGCCAAAAAAAAAGATAACTTCTAGACCAACACAGAATTTTCTGGGTTTTTTTTTTTTTTTTTTTTTTTTGCAGTACTGGGGATCGAACTCAGGACCCTGAGCTTGCTAGGCAAGTGCTTATTCCACTGAGCTATATCCCTAGCCCTGAATTTTCTGTTTTTGAACAGGAATACAAATCAGACCTAGAATACTCATGATAATGTAAGGCATATGCTTTAAACTTCTGGAGTTCTCAGACTGGATCCCAAGTTAATCCCTTACATTCTGAAAAATATCTAAGTTCAGAGACCAAGTCACGTGGAGGTGTGAGTCCTACATGTAATGGGTTTTACTTCTGTAAGCTTGTATCTACTCCCACATAAAAGTAAGCTTCCTAAAACCTGGGGGAGAAAATATTTTGCCTGAGATTTCTCTAGAATGGATTTATTTCCTTTGCTTCTTGTCTTATTCTCCTGACATTTGGTTTCTGTTTGTTACAGAAGTGAAGAGGAAAGACTCAACCAAGAAAAAAAGACTTCTGTTTCTTTAGAAGACACAGACTAACATCCCTAGATTAAGGTTCGTAAGCAGTGCTGATCCGTTTCCTCAATGTCTCACCTGTGTGGCCCATCTCTGAAGTGGGTCTTCCTGATTATTTTTTGTGTCATTAGGTGTCTCCTATATGAAATTACTTGAGGTCAGGGAGATAAAAGTCTTCTGTTGGTCCCAAGGATGCTTCTTTCGGTGTATTTTGTGCTAGACTTGATTGCTATTAAAACTGAGAGATACCTGTGTGTGTGTATATATATATAGGTATATATACATATATGTGTGTGTGTGTGTGTGTGTGTGTGATTGGTGGTACTGGGGATCGAACCCAGGACCTTATGCATGCTAGGAAGTGCTCTAGTGCTGAACTACATTCACCCAGTCCAATAATTGTTTTTCATGAAAAAATTAATGTGTATTTTAAAAAATTGTATACCAGTCACAGCATTGAAAGAGTGATACAATAGATATGCCAGACTTTTGTTTAGTTCTCTTGTTTTTGGTTTGCTTTTTTGAAATAGGATCTTTCTATGTAGTCCAGCCTGGCCTTGAACTGTAGCCCAGGCTGCCTTAAAATTTGTAGAGTTCCTTCTGCCTCAGCCTCCGTGAGTGCTGGGATTATAGGAGTGTGCTACCACATCTGGCTGTTAGTTTATATGATTTGGAACTGGCTTAAACTCCTCCTCTCACTTAGGTATTAAGCTATGAATTTAGTCTTAGTAGTGTGTAATTTTGTCCAGTTTTCAGGTTTTTCAGACTTAAAAGACAGGATGACTTTTCCTATGCTAAGAATTTCTCCTATCCTCTTAAGTAGGTCCACACAGTTCATTTTTAGGGGTTGTAAATCAAGACATACAAACTGAATTTTACACTCATGTGATATTTGTAACATTAATTACTTTATCTTGTAAAACTATTTGGCTTTTTTTTTTTTTTGAGGTTAAGAGCAGAATATATTTATTGAAGGAAAGAAAGAAAGCTTCTGTCCAAGAGAGGGACAGAAGGGGGCCGAGTGGGTTGCCCAGGGAACCTGTCTTTTCCAGGGATTTTTATAGAGCAAAACCATGAGGTGAGGCGGGTCCAAGGTGAGGGGAAAAATGGGAAATCATGAGGTGGGACAAAACTATGGTCAGCCAATAAGAATTGTTCAGGTAAAACTGATTAAATCAAGCGAGTCAAGTAACAAGTGGGCGTGAACACAGCAGGGGCTTTTCCTGTAGGGTGTTGGGACAGTGACTCTTCAAGGTCATCTCTACCTATTAGAATATCAAACCCTGACCTCCCTCCTTAGGGAGGTATGTGGGTGTGTTTAATCTTTTGTTCTGAGGCCTGGCCCGCAGCAAGCGCGTCTCCATTTGCAAAGGTATCTTATCTTCTGTATGGGCTCCTTTGAGGGCCTGGCCCTGTCTGACTGCCTGTATTTGTTTCTTTTCTTTTTTTTTTTTTTTTTGAGACAGGGTCTCGTTATGCGGTTCAGGCTGGCCTTGAGCTCACTTTGTAGCCTAGGCTGGTCTGGAACTTGGAATGATCCTCCTGCCTCAGCCTCCTAAGTGCTGGGCTCACAGGCGTGTGCCACCACGCCCGGCTTGCCTATATTTCTATCTAACTCAGCTGCCAGTAACATTACCCCCTCTGAAGAAGTAACTCCAACTGCTGTGAGGAAATGAGTGATGGCTGCTCTGGCTTCTTCAGGCTGAAGAGGGTTGTAGTTGTTGATTGGCAGTCAGAGATACTTTCCAGAGGGTCTATCTAAAGGCCCTTGATAGACACCAGGCATTTTCATCTTGGGTAGGCATATAGCTTTAAATCTCTATCCAGTGATCTTGGTGGATAACCTCCAAATGATACAGGCGGAGAAAACTGCCAACTTGAATGATATCTGGGATGAATTTGTGTTCTCTAAAATTGAAGAATGAATTTTAAGAAGGGAGGTTAAGAGCAGAAAATATTTATTGAGGGAAACAAAGCTTTTGTCCTAGAGAGGGACAGAAGGGCGCCCAAGTGGGTTGCCTCTGGCTTTCTTAAATACGAGAAAATTTTTATAGACTATCATTAATGCAAAGAGTCACACTTTTACAGGCTGACACTCCAGTGGAAGATCTCAAGTATTTATAAAATAGGACGTGAAGAAAAGTGATTGTATTGTAAAAACAGAAAGCCAAACTTAGTATAAGGGGTTCTTAGCAAAGGCTTTTGTCTTTTAACATCAAGCAGATTCTCTCCAGCCCTCTTAGAAGTTTTCTTTCAATAAATTCTTCCTACTCTTAAAAAGTGTAAAATAAAATCAAGCAGATTCTCTAAAAGTCAAGGTTTAGAAAATAAGAATGGGGACTGTTTTAGAGTAAAAGAAATTTAAAAGGCTAATAAACCAAGTGCAATGTGTGATCCTGACTGGATAGACACAAGTTGGAACTAGGTAAAAAAAAAAAAAAAAGAGAAATTTTTAAAAAAGTGAATCCTTGCCTATGAAAACATTGAATATGAATAATATTAGGTAATTGTTGTTAGATTCTATTAGGTGTAATAATGTTATTGTGGTTACATAGAGAAATGTTCCTGTTTTAAAACTGCATGCTAGAGCTAGGTGTGTTGGCACAGGCTTACAGTTCTGGCACTCTGGGAGACTGAGGCAGAAAGATTTTATGGACTTCTTTTTTTTTGCTGTACTGGGGATTGAACTCACTACCTTGCGCTTGCCAGGCAGGTGCTTATTCCACTGAGCTATATCCCTAGCCCTGGCAGGAAGATTTTAAATTTGAGCCCAGGCTAGGTAGCTTACAAGAAACTATCTCAAAAAGAGCTGGGGATGTAGGTCAGTGTGAAGGCTCTCGGTTCAGTCCCTGGTACTTCCCCTAGCCCCAAAACTTACTGGAGTATGTAGGGGTGTCAGTAATTTGCTTTATAAAGTTCAGACAAGAAAAAAAAACCCAAAAAATTCTTTAAAATTAGTGATGAATTACACACACATCTTATCTGCTTTTCTTTTCTTTTTTCTTTTTTTTTTTTTTTTTGCTGTACCAGGGATTGAACTCAAGACCTTGTGCTTGGCAGGCAGGCGCTTATTCCACTGAGCTATATCCCCAGCCCTTGTCTGCTCTTCTACACGTCTGATTTTGTCTATAAGGGAGGGGAGAGAGGAAAGAATGTGTCAATGTGAGTGAGCTATGGATCACCTAGGGGTCTGTGCAAGGCACTTATAGGCTGTGCAGAGAATCCCGTGATAAGGTTCCAGAACATTCTTTTATTAAAATTAAGTTCAGGAGAAAATAAAAATATTTTCCTTCATACTCTGGGTTATCTTTGTATAAATCTTTCACCTTTAAAAATATTTTCCTTCAGTAATAGAGAGCAGACTATTATATATGTAATTCACAATGTAAGGTACTCTAGCATATTTCTCCCAAATACATTATCAACTTAAAATTTTTGTTTTATATTTTAGGAAGCTGAAGATTTGCAAGAACAAGAACTGAGTATTTTTTGAAGTTCATGGAAACTGTTCTTGGGTGTTTCCGGTTGTGACCTGTCTTCCGACAAATAATGCAGAACAAACCCACCGAGATAAACTCCACCCCTCTGCAGGCAGCATAGTGCTCTTGAGCAGATGCCAGCAGACTCACACACAGGCTCATTATTAAGGTTTTTATTTAATTTCAGGCTACAAATATTTTTCAAATCCTCATGAGCTCTGATAAACTTGAAGCTATGATTTTGCCCGTGCACACTCCCTGTAGAGGGTGACTTGTAAGCACATACATTGACAACCAAAGGGATCAAGGCCAATGGTCTGTCACGACATTTCCTTTCACACATTCATTCCCTTAGAGCATCGCTCCTGCTACTAAAGTTCATGTTTACTCCCTCCCTCTCCTGGGCACACTTCCATTAAAGGGTGAGTTAAGCCTCCCAGGCATTTTCTGACTAACAGGAAATTCCAAGGACAAACTGTTACATGTGATTTTTGTTTTTTTATGGCTGTCCTTAAGTATGGGACACACCTTATTTTACTGAAGTTTTTTCAGTATCCCAGGGTTTTTTGTTTTTGTTTTGTTAGTCAATCCAAGATTTAAAATAGCCCAAGTCCAAATCACACAGTAACTGCAAAAGGTTACGTAGACTCTAACATACTGGCAAATGCCACCTCAGGATGGGTCGCTTTTCTTTATTGTGAAGAAGAATTAACAGTGTAGGTCTTTCATGAGCTGTTAATGTATAGCTTTCTGCCCTGCCCCTCCATTGGATTATCTTTAACAACGGCAAAATCTATGCTCACTTGCAGACTGGAATCAGTAAGCAGTTTAATAGAAGGGTGCCGAAGTAGCATCTAACAACCCTAAAAATAGGTCTGGTGAAAAAGACCAATTCTAAATGAGGATGATTTTGTACAGTATTATACAAAGCTCTGAGAACTGGAAGAGATTATTTAAAGTTTTTTTTTCCTTTTCTTTGTGTTTTGATTGTAATTCCCTTGCTTAAGGGAGAGAATTTGGTACAGAGCAAAGAAATACCCAGATTCCTTCACCTGAGCGAAGCTGTTCTTTTCCGCTGGTTAGGTTTAGGTGTGCTTTGTACGTGGGCTGTGGGAGGAACAGAGCTTTCATAAAGTGTCTCGTTACCCAGCATCTTTCCAGACCTACTCATCTGTTCAAGAGATTGAAAACATCTTGGGAGTTTAGGTCCAAGATAAATCTTTATAACCTGATATTTTCATTTTTCATTGACTAACGTGCCGATACCATTTTATTTTTAACAAATTGGAATTTTCCAATATATTATCTATATTTAAGGATCCTGGATGTTGATACTATTTTCCAATATTATTTCTTTAATTGCTTCTTGGCCGTTTGGCTAAGATCAAGTATATTTCTTTAAAATTAGTATAATTTACATATGGACCTTGATTCTGAAATTCATCCTATACCTATCTCATTCTGCCTCTTAAAAAGTAAACTCTCAGTACCCAGTTTTGAAACTAAAAATTAGATTTGAAATCTATATTACCTTTAATCCACATTTTATATTTTTCTTTGCAATTTAATCCTTGAAAATACAACTGGATATTTCTTCAAACAGATCTCTTGATGATGTTCCCTGAGTGAAACAGAGTAGTGGTTAAAAACTCAGTTTTTCCAGCAGACTTATAGCTTGTGTCTTGGCTAAATACTCAAGGGATAATTTGGCCTTGTTGTTTAGTGTCTCCTTCCTGAACAGCGTTTTTGTATTGTAATTTATTTTTTATTATACCTTGAACACTATGTAAATAAATCTTTAGTAATAAAGAATTATAAATTATATAATTTTCCAATATGCATGTGTGAAAATTTTACATAGCAGGTTAACAGAAAATAGTTGCATGAAGTATGATTAAAAAAGTATAGTGAATGTTTAAATTAAAAATTATTACAGTAAAGAAATACATTACTATTAGGCCCTTTCACAATATACCCCGTGCTCCCAGCATACTTATCCCTTTGTTCTTGCCACTTTCTGAAGCAGTTCTGAACATCTTCTTTTGTGAGTGTCTTTAGTTGCACTATCCTGGCTTCCTCAATGTCCTGAATTAATTGAAAACATTCCCCTGTTACGGTCATTTTGACTCTGTGGAAGAGACAAAGGTATGATGTCTGATCCAGTGCATCAGATGATGAGGTCACACTGGTGTTTTGGGGAGACTGCCTCTGCACTGAAACAGCGTGTGGCAGCAGTATTCACTATATTTTTAATCACTTGTCATAAAGACACTCATGAAAGATTACTTCAAGACATGCTTCAGAAAGTGGCAAGGAAGATGGGGTGTGTTTGAAGTCAGGGGCAGTACTTTGAGGGAGATTAGTGGCAATGTATTTTTTATTGTAATACATTTTCCTTAAATATTAAACTATATTTTTGGATCACCCTTTGTTTATATTTTACCTTAACTGGAAAGTTTTCAACAGTAGAGATGACCTCAAAGTCAGTAATGGACAGCATTAGCTAGGTGTGGTGGTGCATACCTTTAATCCCAATACTCTGGCAGGCTGACGCAGCAGGGCTGCAAGTTCAAGCCCAGCCTGGGTAACTTAGTGACTTAATGAGACAGTGTCTCAAAATTAAAAATAAAAAAGGGTGAGGATATAGATCGCTGTAAAGGCTCTGGGTTCAATCCCCAGGACCAAAAAAACAAAACTTTTTTTGTTTCTATTGGATAAACAAAAACATGGGTTTCTACAGAAGTTTCCCATTGCCATGGAGTGCTGGAAATCGGGTGTAACCACAATGCTCATGTGGGGCTCTCGAAAGAATGCGCCACCTACCTGGTACTCTTGGTTACTCAACTGAGCTTTCAAGAGTAATAGAGGGACAGCAGTGGAAAAAGGGGAAGTTATTAAAGTGGGCCCAAAGCTGAAGCATAGCTATTCCCCTTCTGCTTTTGTCAACCATATGGCAGTTCCAGAGCAGGCTAAGGACTAAAGCACTCTGCTGTACCGTGACACTCTCATTTAACTCCAAGTACTTTGACAACATAACTTACTTTTCCAACCGAACCATATAGACTCCAGTTACCTTTCACTTCTAATATATGCTGTACTGATTTGAGCACTGCTGCTGTCATTAGTAATTTAATAAATACCCAATTCTGGATGTTGTAATAGCTTCATTAAGGACAGGAACCAAGCAGATTGGAGGCACATATTGGCCACGAGGGACTAATATGTGTTTATCTATTGACTGATTGACCCAGTATACTGTTCTAGGGCTTTTAGGCTCTAAATTTATGAAAATCTGTTTTGAGTTCAAATAAAATGATCTATAGCAGCACAAACATATCTGGAAAATAGAGAATTAAAATTCTTTAGTCCTGCAAAAATAATTTTAATTCTACAAAGAGTTGCCCAATTTTTTTTTTTTTTTGTCTTTTTGAGTGTTTACTGCCTCTTCTCCAGGGTCTCGCTATGCAGTTCAGCCTGTCCTTGAGCTCACTTTGTAGCCCAGGCTGGTCTCGAACTCGCAACGATCCTCCTGCCTCAGCCTCCCGAATGCTGGGATTACAGGCATATGCCACCACGCCCCGCAATCTACTTAATTTTAAAGCAAGAAAGCAAACAGCTCTAATGTGAGTGTCAAAGAAACGCTGTTCAGTGACACCTGGTAGTGTACTGGAAAGAAGCCACATTCCTATGGTAACACAGGATCGCCATTTTAAGAGTTCTTGCTGCCGCCCCTCTGACGTCATTTCCGGTGTTACCTGCGTCGTTAAGGGAGCTGTAAACAAGGTGAGCAGGTATCTGAAGCGCTGTCGGGATGCAGCAGAGCGGAGCGGCTGGAGGCCGTGGCTGTGCACTCTTTCCACTGCTGGGCGTCCTGTTTTTCCAGGGTGAGTGCTCCAGCCTGCGAGGCTCCACTTCCGGCTGGGGGGGTTATGGAAGCTAGTCGCTTTTCCGGTTCCGGGGGCTCTCAGGAAAGCCCCTGGTAGGCTTCTGCGAAGGAGGAAAGGAGAATGGCCGAAGATGTTTTATTTTGGTTAACACCTACCCACTGCGGGTTATCTTGTCAGACTTTCCTGAGCGGTGGGAGCTCAGCTGGTCACCTTGTGTAGCACCTTGTTTTGGGGCACCTGGTGCTATTTTGCATGAGATAGTAGTGATTGTCTGCCGAGGTTTTGAGTGCTTTCTTTTTTCTTTTTCTTTTTTTTTTTTTTGAGTGCTTTCTACCTTGATTAGAAGACAATTCTAGTAGTCAGTAGTTTGACCCAGTAAATTTGAGAAACAAAATAATGACAGTTGGTAATTTCATGCTTTTGTAAATGATTAGCAGGGGCTATAATATAAAGTATATTTGTCACAGAAGGGATGTGATTTCATTATAACAGAAACATATTGAAGAAAACGTTGCCTTAGTATTTTTGAAACATTTAAAAATAAAAAAACATATAGACTCTAGAAATTTTTAATCTTTTAACTAATCCAGTACAGTACTGACAAGATAACATTGTATTAAATTTTGGAGACGTTTGGCTTTCATGCAGTTTTCAAATTGCACACATTTCAATCCAACCTAATTAATTTCATTTTAGAGTGCAATTATTTCCTGGATTTTGTATGCATGTGGCCTTTTTGAAAGTTAGATATTAATATAGCTAGCTAGCATTAGAGTGAATTGTTAACTTCACAAAGTTTCCCTGTAAGTAATGGGAATTTCAAAAGGGACCTTTAGTATTTTATAAATATAAAGATTTCAGGTGCCCTACATTTCATCAGGTAGGTTTGGGAAGTTTTTATTTATCTGGTGACTAATATTCATGCTGCCAGCACACTCCCTGATACCTCCCAGCTGCCTGTGTCATCATAAGTGTCTAATTTTTTCAGCTAAATCCTTTTTGCAGTATAGTATTAGGCTACCCTGCTGTCACTTCATGTAAACTCCTATCCCCCTCATGGGAAATTTTCTTTTTTTTTTTTTCTTTTTTTTTTGGTCTTTTTTGAGGCAGGTTCTCGCAATGCAGTTCAGGCTGGCCTTGAGCTTGCTTTATAGCCCAGGCTGGTCTCGAACTCACAACGATCCTCCTGCCTCAGCCTCCCGAGTGCTGGGATTACAGGCGTGCGCCACCACGCCCGGCTCCTCATGGGAAATTTTCAAACATTGTTCCATTGAAGAAAAAAAATCTAGAAACGATGAATGTGTTTTCTTTTGTTTTTGAGAGAGGTTCTTGCTGGGTAGTTCAGGCTGGTGTTGCACTCACTATGTAGCCCAAACTGGCCTCAAACTCATGGCAACCCTCCTGCCTCAGCCTCCCAAGTGCAGGGACTACAAGCATGATGAGTTTTCTTAAACCTAATGTCATTTCACATTGAAGAGTTCCTTCAAATCCAGTAATTCAAACATTCAAATTGGTTTTATGATCTGTGTACTTGTTGAATAGATTTATATTTTGCTTTTTAAAAATAAGTTTGAGATATAGTTCACAAGCTATACAATTTACCCCTTTTAAAATGTTCAATTCAGTAGTTGTTAGGATGCACAGTTACATGAATAAATTTCAAGGGCTAGGGATATAGCTCAGCGGCACAAGTGCCTGCCTGGCAAGCGCAAGGTCCTGAGTTCGATTCCTGGTACCCCCCCAAAAAGTTTACATGAATAAATTTCAGAACATTTTCATCACCCAGAAGGAAACCCTGTACTCATTCCCACTTTCCCCCAGCCCTTGACAACCACCACTCTGCTTTCTCTTTCTAGAGACTTGCCTATTCTAGACTTCTCATGTAAATGTAATCGCACAGTATGTGCTTTTTTCTTTCACTTAGTGTGTGTTCAATGTGTCATCTATTTTTTTATTGTCCTTAAATGTGTTAGGTGAGAGACCTTGGTTTCATACCAGTGGTTTTTTTTTTTTTTTTTTTTTTGCGGTACTGGGGATCGAACTCAGGACCCTGCGCTTGTTAGGCAGGCGCTTATTCCACTGAGCTATATCCCCAGCCCCCTCATACCAGTGTTTAATTTGCCTCTTCTCCACAAAGCTAGAGTCCTTAAATTATTAGCTGTGTTGAATTCTCTTTAAATTATAAGTCTGGTCTTACTGTAAGAGTGATGTGTGTAGAAATGATAGACTAGGGAACCTAGTCTTAGATTTTTCATTTTCCATGTAAATGCACAATTATATGAATCAAGGATTGATCAGTTCATATTTGGAAAATGGGATGTGTAAAATTGGAACCTTTACCTGGGCATGGTGGTGCATGCCTTTAATCCCAGCACATACGAGGCTGAGGCAGGAGGATTGCTGTGAGTTTGAACCCAATCTGGACTACATAAGTGAGTTCAAGGCCAGCCTGCACTACATGTTGAGACCCTGTCTCAAAAAAACATTGGACTCTTTGTTTTGTCATGTTTGATTTCTTCCATGTATACAATTACTTACGTTAAAGATGTAGTTCTTTTCCTCAGATTAATCTTTGTTAATTTTTATGGTTACATTTGTAGTTAGCGTGTTTACCTGATCAGAATGCTTTTTGACTTAGGTTAAAAGGTAAATATGTATAAGGATATTAGACTAAGATGGAAATTCCTGAATGACTGTAACACGGTGTTAGGAAGGGGAAGGTTTAGAAAGCGATGTGATGGGAACTGCCGGAGATGTGGTGGGGAGAGGGAGGTTGTGTGTAATAATCAGTGGAGGATTGGTTGGAGGGAGATTAGAGGGATTCTGATTTACAATTCTAACTCAGATCTCTTCTTTACTCCAAGCCAGCATTAGCAAACTTTTTCCATAAAGGGATAGAGAGTCAGTACTTTAGGTTTTGCAGGCACATGGTGTCTGTTATAATTATTCAGTTCTGGAAAAAGTGCAGAAACAGCCTTAGACAATATATAAACAGATGAACGTGGCACTATTCTAATAAAATTTTGTTTACATAAAGGTGCTAAAAGAACTTTTTAGCTGTTTACCAGGAACCCAGTGGAGGTAATGATTGGTTTAGGGCAGTGTAGGTCACCCACCATGCAGACTGTGTGGTTGGGCGTTCAATTTTCTTAGTTTACCCTCTTCTGTGAGATCAGTTTGCTTCCATCTGGTGGGCCATAGTTTGCTGACCCCCTGCCCTAGACCAGCATTCCTTTGATATTATCCTTGGGCATCTCCATCTCAATGATAGTTACATTCATTCAGAATCAAGCCCGTGTTCTCTTGCCAAGCCTGGTACATTTCTAGTTTTCTCTCTCTCAGTGATCACCAAGTCAGAGACCTGGGAGTCATTCCCAACACCACCCTTTTTCAAACATTAGCATCCCTCGTGGTAACTGCAAGTGTGTGATTTTTTTCCTCTTCAGGTTCTACCAGCCCAGTATAAAAGAGGTCATCAATCACAGAGCTTTTCCTGAATGAGCACAGTGGAGAGAGAGAAGCAAAGGGAGTTAAGGGTGTTGGAAATACTGTAAGGAAGATGATAGGGAGAGACTGGTTGATTAATGAACACATTTTGTTCCCAGAGTAGAATTTATGGTGACCTGTCTACTTCTTTCTTTCCAGTCTTTCTGTGCCTTGGAATCTCTCTGAATTTTTGCCCCGGAGGTGCTTGCATTTAATGGAGGAAATAGTTGTTACAAATGAGGTGCAGTCCGTGGCATATTGCTGGGGTAGCGTTATGTAGAAGTGTTATAAGAACATGGAAGAAAACAGTGAGCTTCGTGAGGGAATTTGGGAAGGGGCCACAAAGCGGGTCAGTGTTTGAGCTGGTTTGAAGGTGTGTGAGTGTTGCGGATGTGTTGTGGTAGAGAACATATTAGACCGGGTGAGAGGAGAGCGGAACCCCCGTCCAGAGAAGGATACATTCAAAGGAAGGCCCAGGTGCTGGGGCGTAGTACACTGGGGAAATGTCAGGACATTGCAGGCACAGGGAAGGGGACCGCATGGGGAAGTGGCAGAGTGGCAGAAATATGAGGCCAGATTGTTACTGTCTGGATTTAAAATTATAGCCCAATAGGATATTATTCAAAGTTTTGAATAAGTGTGGTGTTTTAAAAAAAACAGTAATAGTTAACATTTTTGAATATTTTTGTTCTAGGTACTATATTAAGCATTTTATATGCTATTTTTCTCCCTCCAGCACTGAAGGTTGAACCCAGGGTCTTCCTACTAAGCAATATCCCTAGCCTTTAAAAATTAAAAAAATATTTTTTTGAGATAGAGATAGTCTTGCTAAGTTGCAGATTTATCCAGGCTGGACTTGAACTTGAAACCCTCCTGCTTCAGCCTCCCAGAGTACTGCGATTAGAGGTGTGTGCCACTACTCTCAGCTCATATGTTATCTTTTACGATTGTATTGGGTCTTCAGATTGATCCAGTGAAGTAGGTTTGGTTATTATTCCTACTTATCAAATGAAGAAATTGATGCTTGGATGGGGTAGGTAATGTGATCAAGATCTAATGGCCAGAACATAGCTGAACTAGAACCTACGTCCGGATCTGGCTAATTTTAAATACTTCAAGTCTCTGTACTATACTTTTGTTTTAGGATAAGGGGAGGAGTTGAAGAGACAGTATAGATCAGTGGTGGCAAAGGTATGGCACTGGTGTCACTTGTGTCACACTGGGCTGTTTGTTCTCATTGAAAGCTCTAAAGCCAGGTGTGGTGGCACATGCCTATAATCCCAGCGCTCGGGAGGCTGAGGCAGGAGGATCGCTGTGAGTTCAAGACCAGCCTGGGCTCCAAAAAGAGCTCAAGGCCAGCCTGAACTGCATAGCAAGACCCTGTCTCAAAAAAAAGAAAAAAAAGAAAAAAAAACAAGAGAAAATTCTAAAAGATTTGCCATCGCTGGTACAGAGTATTTATTCATTTCCATATTCCAGTTTTTAGATCTGGATCTTGAGCCGTGCAAAAAGACTTTTTTCACACTGATGGGTTAGGAGTGAGGGCCTAAGAGAGATTGGGGATAGAGCAATGAGGACTTTTCAGGGTAAGGAAAGAGCATTTGCAAAAGCCTAGAAGAAATGAGAAATTTAGTACAGGTAAAGACAGGAAGGATGCTGTGGAGGAAGCACAAGTAACCCCCGTCCTTGGGACGGGTTGATTCTTGTTAGAGTTCTTATTGCACCCGGCCTTGGCCTCCTCCATTGAAGAGGAATGTGGCCAGACTAGACTGTCTAGAGAGGAATGAGAAAATGATTCAAAGCAGGCGGAGGTAAAGCAGAGGAGCTGGTGACTCAGAACTGTCTGTAGGAGAGGTGAAGAGTGCAGGGCTGGAGAGGTGAATCATGAGGATGAGGGTCACAGCTTGCATTGGGCGCTCACTCGAGGTTAGGTGGGCTTCCCGGTGCTCACCATGTTTTAACTCACGTAATCTTCACAGGGAACTTCTAAGGTGCATGCTACAGTCGTTCCCACAGGTTCCTGAAAGTGACGATGTAAAGCAGCTTGCTCAGAATGCAGAGCCAGCAAGTGATAGATTGGGCTGGAATTTGAACCTAGATCCAGTGGTTTAGGAGTCTGTGTACTTAATCACTACCCCAGCCTGCTGCCAAGGAGCTAGTGGGTATGAGTGCTTTAGAAAGAGGAGGTCACTAGAAGCTTTAAAAAAAAGTTACCTTTTTTTTGGCACTAGGAATCGAACTCACAACTTCGCACTTGCTAGGCAGGCGCTGTGCCACTGAGCTACATCTCTGGCCCATGTTACTTTATTTTTATATATTTTTTTCTTTTTCTTTTAATTTGAGACACAAATCCACTTTATTTTTAGCTGGAAACTACACCCTCCAAATGACTTTGTATAAAGCAACCAACCAGACGTCAAATAAAGTTTTGAGGAAACCAAATCCTTATATAATTTAATAACAACTCAAAAGTGAAGCCAAATTATACCTCAAATAAGAATATCACAGAACATGCTAAGTACTCAAGATTTGCTGCGAGAATCTGAATGTATTTTGTTTTCCTTCCTATTAATTTAAATTGTTTTCTTTTGTGGTACTGGAGATGGAACCCAAGGCCTTCACACTGAGCTACATCCCCAGCTCTTTTTTTTTGAAACATAAACTTGCTGAGTCACTAAGTTGCTCAGACTGGGCTTGAATCTGAGGTCCTCCCACCTCAGCCTTCCAGAGTGCTGCGATTACAGGCAGCATGTGCTACCGCACCCAGCTCATAATTTACTTCTAATGTGATTCATTCCCAGCTTTAACAAATAGGGAAACTAAATAGAACAAAATAAATTGTTTTCTTATTTTCATTTTCTGTTCTTATTTTGCTGATGCTTAAGGCAGTGGTGGCTTCATGCTACAGTCATGTTGTACTTGGGGTAAGTCCCTCCAGCCCCATGAAAGCTGCTGTATTCCTGGAGCCCGTGTGTGTGTGTGTGTGTGTGTGTGTGTGTGCGTGTTTGTAGGGTAGCTCTACTTATTTGTACTTAATTTGGCTACAAGCCTGTGTTTGGAAAAATGCTGGTGTGATCAGGTTTAAATTTTTACCCAAAGCCAGGTGTGGTGGCACCTGTCTGTAATTCCAGCACTTGGGAGGCCGAGGCAGGAGGATTGTTGCAAATTTGAGACTAGCCTGAACTACAGACTGAGCTCAAGGCCAACCTGAACAAGGCCAACACTTTAGCGAGACACTGTCTCAGAAAGGAAAAAAAAATTAAAAAATAATTTTACCCAAGTATTCTATCTATAATTTAAGATCACAAAATGATGAAGGAGGTTTAATTAATGCAGACACTGGCTCCTTGTCCTTTGTGACCTTGCCTAGGAAGATACTGATTGCTCTGGCTTTTTGATGAGACCCCTAAAAATGATAAACGGTGTACCTGTTTTGTTCACCCATACCTGTATATTCCATGAAAACAAATACATTTAGGTATTTGGTCATGCTTTGATTAGGTGCTCATATCGTCCTTTCCTTGGAGATCAATGCAGATGCTCACGTCCGAGGTTACGTTGGAGAAAAGATCAAGTTGAGATGCACCTTCAAGTCAACTTCTCAAGTCACTGACAAACTGACCATCGATTGGACATACCGCCCTCCTGGCAGCAGTCGCACAGAGTCTGTGAGTGTGTTCTTTCCAAAGAGTTTCCTTGAGGGTCGGGGACGTATGTAGCTCAGCGGGCACAGCGCCTGCCTGGCAAGTGCAAAACCCTCAGTTTGATTTCTGGTACCAAAGGAAAAAAAAAATTTCCCTGAGTCTTCTGGCTCAGCGGTGTTTGAATCCTTTATAGCACAGGCCCTCTCAGAAAGTGAGCTGCTATGAAAATGGAAAGAGGTGAGCTTTTGCCTTCTGTGACATTCATTTGATCACGTAGGACTTTTTTTAGGGGGTACTGGGAACCGAACTCAGTACGTCACGCTTGTGAGGCATGTGCTGCACCACTTGGCTAAATCCCGCCCCCCCCTCCCCCC
>PVLD010018742.1:0-38190 GCA_004027595.1 Dinomys branickii | reverse complement strand
TCTGGTCGCGAGCGCCGATATCTCACCAGTTATTGGAGTACCTGCAGGCATGAAGGTTCCAAGGTGCCAGTCTATCCTTTGGGGCTTTCTGCGCGGCCCGCCCGATGCGCACGAAACGTGAGACCGCTGGGCGTTGCCGCCGCCAGAGAGCCGATCTCTGTCGGGAGTCGCCGGAGAGCTGCGCCGGGTCGGGGGGCGGGAGGGATCGAGCGCCGGGTCGGGGGGCGGGAGGGATCGAGCTGTCTGTATTCTCGGGGCACTAGGACCCAGTAAATCTTTCTCTCCGCTCCCGGCGCTTGGGGCTCTCCGCGCGGCCCGCCCAACACGCGCGGAACGTGGGATTGCCGGGCGTCTCCGCCGCTAGCAAGCCGATCTCTGTCGGGAGTCGCCGGGGGGCTGCACAGGCTCGGGAGGCGGGAGGGACCGAGGCGGCCGCGCTCCCACTGCGCTTGGACCGAGCCAAGCTTCTTCCCCGCGGGGATCTTCCCTGGCTCCCAGCGTCTGGGGCTTTCCCACGTCTCGCCCTGGCAGCCTGGTCCACCCGAGCACATCTCCCCTGGCATCTCAGAGAAATACGCCCAGTTTAAACTTCCCAGCCGAGGTCCCGGCATTCACGCTCGCCAAGTCTGTCTCGAGCTGGTGGTGTTTATTAAGGAGGTTCGCTCCCTTGCTGCTCACCTGGTCGCCATCTTCCCCGGATCCATCATTTTCTTAAGTTTCTTTATTTTTTGACTGTATCTGCTCTAGAGTCATAGTTGTCATTGTGGACACCATCTGTGCAGTTACTTGAGAAATTATTTCTGATTTAATTTTTCTAGACTTGCATTCAATTGCTTTGCTGTTACCACTTCAGAGAGGCCAGGTGGGTGGCTCTCAGATTGTCCCACCTCATCGCCCCCTGAGTGTGCCTTTGGTAAACTGGTTGTTTGGAGTCGCATTTGAAGTGTCTTCTCATTTCATTTTGTTTTATTAGTTTAATAAATAATGATGTATTAAACTGGGGTGATGCTTGTAAATTGCCTATGGTGGGCTGCTTATTGCTAGCATTTAGAACCCTTAGGAGTGACTACTTCTCCAAGTTATCTTCTGGGTGTACCTGATTTTTAGATTTTGAGTCTGTTTCAAGATTCTACCTCTTCAATTTTTGGGGGATGAGAAGTTGCTTCCTGTTTGACACAGCCCCTGCTTCTCTGGCACTGTGCCACAGTATTTTCTGTGACCCTTAGTCAATCTCAGTCTTGGAATACCAGGAAGAACAGCTGTTTAGAATAATTATGTCACTTTTGGCTGTAGGAATACCATTAGTAATGACAACAGCATTAAATACAGTCTGGAAAATGACAAACTGAGCCAACCATTAATTTGCCATCTTTAACTGTATGAACTTGATTTGTGTTTATATAATAAATCTAAAACAAATCAGAAATTTATATGCAGTATACAAGTCCTTAATATGTCAGTTTTACTCTCAGGGATTAAAATTTAAAATGGGTTGAGGAGAAAATAGAGAAGTGGAAGAACAGGAAGAGATTAGAAGTAAGGCTGGAAGACAAAGTGAGATCACATTAACTTTGGGAAATGGGTGCAGAAGATTATAGGGGAAGAAAGAAGGAAGAGCTAAAAAGAACAGAACCACAAGCACGAAAAGGTTAGAAGCCATGTTCACACTCCTATAAAAACAAGATCAAATAATGAAGGTGAAAAAAAAACAAAAAACAAAACCACCACCACAACAATAACAAATAATGAAGAGAGAATGGACTTGATAATTCTTCGATAATGGGAGAGAGAACGAGAGCAAAAAAATAAAAAAGAAGTCCACTTCCAGGTTTGTCTCTCCTATCACTGGCAGATAACATGTGGAAACAGAGTCCCAGTCTGTGTTGATTTATCCACGCAAGCCAGCAATAGGTTTCTGGCTGTATAGTGGATAATCTCATGGAACCTGCATCTTCTGGCTGACACCAGACTCATTTGGCCTGCAGACATCAGCACAACTTCCGCGGACCTGAGCCCAGCTGGGATCCACTAGCTGGAACCAGCAGCTCCTGAGTTCTGAGCTCAGCCAGCCTCTTCCCAAGATGGCTCCTGGCCAATTGCTGTCTTTTGCAAGACAACTTCGCCCTCAGCTCTCACTGCCAGCTACTGTAGTCCTTCACATCCATTACTCCCCTCCACCACGGCATCTCTCCATGGAGGCCTCTGGGGCTAACGGCAGTCACCGTATGTCCAAAGGTTTGAATCACTCCTCGCATGCTGAGTTCCATCTCAGGGAGAAGGTGCCACTGGCTCCTTCCTTCCTTTTCATGAAGTTTTTCTCTTCACACTCTTCATGGGCTTCAATTTATGCTTCAGCTCCTTCCTGGATCCAGGGGACCCACTTCCCTCCTTGTCTCCCTCACTTTGCTATATTCCAGTGTCTGGATGGCAACTTTCAGAGAGGCTCTTTCTCTGCTGCTTACCACTTTGCCATCTTGGTGCTCCTCTCTATGTTATCTTGCAGCAGTTTAAAAGTTTCCATTTTTTTATATCTAGCTCTTTGACCCATTTTGATTTGATTTTAGAACAGGTAAGAGCTAGGGATCTAGTTTCAGTGTTCTACATGTGTATATGTAGTTTTCCCAGCACAATTTATCAAGAAGGCTGTCTTTTCTTTAAAATATATTTTGCCACAAGTGCCAGCCTGGCAAATGCAAGGTCCTGAGTTTGATTCTCAGTACCAAAAAAAAAAAGACAGAAAAAAGAAAAAGAAAAAAATATATTTTGGCCACCTAGGTCAAAAATAGCTACAGACGGCTGTAGGTGCACGGGGCTGTTTTATTTCCACTGGTCTGCTTGTCTTTTGTGTGCCAGTATGACATAGTTTTTGTACCTATAGCTTTGTAGTATAACTAGAAGTCCATTATTGTGATAGCTCCAGCTTTGCTCTCTTTTCTTAGGACTGCTCTGGTTATTTGTTTTCCTGATTCCATACGACTTTTAGGATTGTATTTTCTAGTGCTGTGAAGGATGTTGGTTTTATTATTTTTGTTTTTTGTTTTTCGGTGCGGTACCAGGGATTGAACTCAGAATCTTGAGCTTGCCAAACAGGCACTTATTCCTCTGAGCTATATCCCCAGCGCCTTGGATGCTGGTATTTTAACAGCAATTGAATTAAATCTAGATTTTTGTTAATATTGCCATTCAATGATATTAATTTTTCTAATCTAAGAATAAAGTATATCTTTCCATTTTCTAATGTCCTCTTCAGTTTCTTTCTTCAGAGATTTCTAACTTTTTAGAGATCTTTCACCTCCATGGCTAGATTGATTCCTAGGTATTTAATCTTTTTTTGGACCTGTTATGAATGGGATTGTTGTCCTGATTTCATTCTTGGTGGGTTCATTATTGGTGTGTGAGAATGCTGTTGATGTGTGTTGATTTTGGTTTTTTTTTTTTTTTCGGTATTGGGGATTGAACTCAGGACCCTGCGCTTGCTAGGCAAGAGCTTATTCCACTGAGCTATATCCCCAGCCCTGTGTGTTGATTTTGTGTACTGTGTGTTGTTTAAGATATGGCCCAGGATGGTCACAAACTCCCTCATGCTTCAGCCTTCCAGGGTTCTGGAACCACAGGTATGCACTCTCATGTTCTGCTTCACTGTAGTTTCAACTTGCATTTTCCTAATGATTATGTCCTTGTTGAATATTTGTTTATCATCTTTGGAACTATATCTATCACAGTCTTTTGCCTTTTTTTGTCTTTCTGAGACAGGGTTTCATTATGCACTTCAGGCTGGCCTTGAACTCACTTTGTAGCCAATGCTGGCCTCAAACTCACAGTGATCCTCCTGCCTCAGCCTCCTGAGTGCTAGGATTATAGGCGTGAGCCTCCATGCCAGGCTTTGCTTTTTTAAAAAATTGGTTTGTTTATTTTGTCAGTTGTAAACTTTTTAAAAATATATTTTGAATAATAACTTCTTATCAGATATACAATTTGCAAGTATTTATTTCTGTTCCATGCTTTTTTCTTTTCATTTTGTTCATATGTGGTATCTTTTGATGCTGTGAAGTTTAAATTAGATTAAATTAGATTTGTAATCTAATTTGTCTATTTTTCCTTTATTGTCTGTACTCTAATGTGACATTAAATTGAGTTTCTTTGATAAGAAAATAAGTTTCTTCACATTCAAGGAACTTATAATATCATCTAAAAATGAAGTCAGTTCTGGAAGCAGCTGGATGGTAGGGTACTTACCTACCATACATAAGGTCCTAGGTACCATGCCCCTGGCACATTAAGAAAAAGAAAAGAAGAAAAGCTAAGCCAACACAGGCATGCTTCATATTTTATTCAGTCTGCCTAGATCTTTTTTAGAATCTTAGTGCTTCTTAAGAAAAACACAATGAGCTCTTTCTGGTGTGTGACCATGGTATGGTGTTTAGGGTGTGCACTATTCATCACTTTCCCATCGCTATGACAATTTAAAGGAGAGATTTATGTTTACTCACAGTTTCAGAAGGGTTAGTCCATGGTTGTCTTGCTCCACAGAAGAAAGGGCACAATGCAAGGGCCTGGTGGAGGAAAGCTGCTCAACTCATGGCGGCCAGGAAGCAGAGGGAGAGAAGAGAGGAGCTGGGGACAAGAATATATTCTTTTCCGCTGGACATGGTGGAGAGTGACTGTAATCCCAGCACTCGGGAGGCTGAGGCAAGAGGATCAACACAAGTTCAAGACTAGCCTGAACTACAAAATGAGACCCTGTCTCAAAAAAACAGGGAGAGGGAAAGAACAATTCTTCCCTCAAAGTCCCGCCTCCGAACAGCACACCCAGCTGCTGAGCGCATCAGTGGAGTGATCCACGGATGAGTGTGGAGCCCCATGGCCCAACCCCTTTCCACAAGCCCCACCTCTGAACATATGAGACTTTGGGGGGTCATTTTAGATCTGAACCATAATACCTTTCAAAGAGGCTTTATGAAGTTTGCTAATTTGTGAGGATAACTTTCCCTTTCTGTGTTAGTCATGGGCCCGTTCACCCTCAGAGTCACCCCTCTCTTTCTCTCTCTCTGCTCTGCTGCATAGCGCAGGTGTTGTTCCCTCAAGGCTACATTTTCCAGGTACCCACGGGAGCTGGCTCCTTGCTGGGTCCAGGGAATGAAAGTTATTCGTGTGAGATTAGAGAGTGAGAGTGAACTATTTGTACTCTCAAAATTTCTGAGACCAAATGTGTGGGGGTTGTCCTCACACCAACCAAATCTCCAACTTTCCTGACAGTCAACTGGATGTCCTACAGTTCAATTCATTCCTGATACCAAGTACTCAGAGTTACTACATTTTGGGGGGGGGGTATCAGGAATCAAACTCATGACCTCAGGCTTGCCAGGCAAGCGCTTATGCCACTGAGCTGTATTCCCAGCCCTCAGAGTTTCTACAAACCCATCAGTTAAGGCTGCAGTCTCTAAAGACTGCCACCCACTTCAGATACCAGTCACAAATCCTAGGTATCCTGGGCATCTCATTTTATAAGTAAACGCAGTGGGCTTGCATCTTGGTGAGTATAAGCCAAAAAATACAACCAGAAAATAAAAGAATGTAGAAGGTTTACTATTTGCAGCCAGGTGGACAGCACTGGACAGCAATGCTTTTTCTGAATAAATACAGTGTGGTGATCGTACTGGGGCGCTGTCATGATTGTTTTGTGCCATTAACATGGATCTACACATTTGCTTCTTTCTACAATGTCAGAATTTATGTATCAACTGATTTGAAGCTATATCAGTTTCACTGGCATTGCTTCGTTAAGTATTCCTGCTGTAACAGTAAGCAGAAACACCAAAATGAAACCCAGGACTTGGAAGCACATTTATTTACACTGATGGACACTGATAAGGATCATTCCCAGAATATCAGGCCCTGATATCTGGTGGTCTCGGGCTTTTATATGACACACAAGCAGGAGGTACAAGGAAGGTACAAAGGCAACACAGAACAGCCTGGCCATTCTGATTAGCTAGCAGGGTGAGATCATCGATTACAAGGGTAGGTTAATGATTCTTAGCTCATAAAGCTTCGTACAGTGGTACAGTCAGGTACCTTGCATGTTCAGTTATGCTCTCATGGTTACAGGACTCAAGAAAGGGGTCAAGAAAATAATTACAGAACCAAGAAGCAGTTACAGAGCTAGGCAGTTTCAAAAGAACAAAGTTTTTAAAAACAATTTCTCTTGTCCAATTTTTCCCTTTCACTGGTATCACTTGGGTTGTGGATTTTACTCTCTATATTTTTAAATTGGGAATTGAACTCAGGACCTCACACGTGCCAGGCAGGCATCGTTCACTTGAGTTATGATCATGGCACTTGTAAGCTCTTTCATTTCCACCTTAATTACTAATATCTATAACATTCAACTCATACATTATATTTCAAGCAACTACATATAGGTTACAGAAAAGCTGAAAACAAACAAAGGAGCCAGAGAGTTCAAAGAAGCAATGCAGTGAGTCACTGTAGGCGGCCAGGTATTGAGTTAATGAACAATTGCAGAGATGTTATAGTTAAGGGTCTTAGCTGCACATAGTGGTATATGCATGTCATCCCAGCACTCAGGAGGCTGAGGCAGGAGGATTGCCAAAAGTTCACAGCCATCCTGGGGCTACATAGTGAGACCCTATCATGAAAACAAACAAAGAAAGGAACTAACTCCAAAAGCCTTGGACAGCTATGTTGAAGAGGGCAACATCCACAGTAGGAAAGATCATGCTGAGCTGAGTCTAGGCACAGTTGGGGGTTGACTGCCCAGCGATCTCCTTGGCAGGAGCTGTGACAAATATACCGAGGTGGTAGTCTGATGAAGTGACAGATCAGTGTCCCATGCTGCAGTCTGAGGTGTCTCTGCTTTTGGATGGGTGGTTACATCCCCCTTTGATGTGCTGTCTGATAAGCTCACAGGTGGTAACTTTATTAGCACGAGTAAGTGTGTGCCTCATGGTTGTGCTAGGCAGATGGTATTTGTTTACTCCTTCAAACGAGATGCCAAGTCACCTTAGAATTTGTACCCCAAATGGAGTGACTCAGGACAAGTCACAACTAGGAAGCTGTCACTCTATACAGGAGCCTGTATACATTCAGACAGGAAGACACGTGGGGTGGGCACATTTCTGAGCATGCTCAGAATAAGATCTATGATCTACAGTCACAGATCATATGTTTAAGAAGGAAAGATGAACTGGATATAGTGTCACACACCTGTACTCACAGCACCGGAGAGGCTGAAGCAGAAGGACAGCAATCTGACACCAGTTTGAGCTACACAGTGAGTCAAGACCAGCCTGCCATACATAGTAAGACCCTGGCTCAAAAAACAAAAAAACAAAAACAAAAACAAAAAACAAAGAGAAGAAGGGAAAGAAGAAGAGAAGAATGAAGAAAAAAGACACATTTTTTAATATATTCAGTTTATTCTAGTTTTCTTTAAAGAATGAGTCAGAGTGACACTGTAACCTTGGCTGGTTCGACATAACTTTTTCCAAATGTTTTAGCTAAAACAAAAGGAAAGAACAGCTCTAAAGATGTATTAACCATCTTTTAAAGGGGCAGCAGCTTTCTCCCCCATAAGGGTAGGAGTCTGACCCTAAAAATGCCTGGTATCTTAGCAGCTAACAGTACATTTGACCAAGCAGCATAAATTAGAGTTTTTTACAAACCCTCCCTTTTCAGGTTGGATAATTTGCTAGAAAAACTCACAGATTTCAGGAAGGTAATTTACTTATGATTACTAATTTATTATACATGATACAACTCAAGAAAGGCCAAGTAGAAGAGGAGCACAGGTCAAGGTAGGGGGAAGGGGCTTGGAGCTTCCGTGCCTTCTCTAGGCGTACCACCCTTCCGGCACCTCCATTTGTTTACCTGGCAGCTCTACAGTTACTTTCTTCGTGTGTGCTGGGGATCAAACGGATGGCCTTCACATTGAACTGCATTCCCAGCCCTTTCTAATTTTGATTTTGAGACAGGATCTTGTTAAATCGCTAAGTTGCTTAAGATAGGCCCCAACTTGCCATCGTCCTGCTTCAGCTGGGGATTACAGGTTTGTGTCACCATGGCAAGCTGGTTTAGGGTCCTACGGAAGTTCTATTACTATAGGCACAACTGATTAAATCATTAGTGATTGGTGACTGAACTCAGGCTTTACCCTTGCTCCCGTCTTGGATATCCACCACTGGGGTGGAAGGTTCCAACCCTCTAATCACATGACTGATCCCTCCCCAGTGACCCCTCTCCCAAAGTTATCTAGGGTTCCACTCAGAGCCACTTCGTTAGCCTAAACCCAGGTATGACTGAAAGGAGGCTAGGAATAACTAAAGGCATTGGTCTCACCGCGTCGCTGAGGAAATTCCACACGTGTTAGTACTTATGTGTCAGGAGTAGGGGAGAAAGACTGAATACACACTTTTTATGGCGTCACAGTGTCACAGAGAGGAAGGGAGAAGCAGAGCATTTCTCTTCCTTGGGTCTCTGCTTCAAGGGGCTGCTGTCTTAGCTTCAGCTCCCAATATCAAGATCTGGGCTGCGCCTGTGACCAGGTGTGGCCAGGACTCTGAGCTCCAGAAGTACCAGCTTTGCTTTGCATCCTTCCAGCTCTGCAGCAGTGCGTCTCTGGGTTGCCTCATGAGTCTGTTAGGAAGTTTTGGGAAATGCGTGGTATGCTGAAGCCAGGAAGTGGAGGGAGCATAGTGAAGGGACTGTTTACATGGGAGGACAGGGATGTGGTAAACTCACAAAGGGTGTAGCAGTACCACAGGGCTAGTGACAGCTGCTAGAGATTTGTGTCTCTGAGCCCTAAAGATCAAGGGGAGGGAGGAGGTGTCTCTGGGAGAAAGCTGTAGATGGAACCATCCAGACATTCTTCTCTCCGTGTTCTCCCACCTCCTCAACTAGAAGATTGAGGAGAAGACACCCTGCTGGTGTGTGTGGTCCATTTAGATCAGTCCTTGTGCCCAGAGTTGGCTGGACAAAGGTGGAGAGTGGACTGAGAGGGTCCAGTAGAGAATAGCAAATGCACATCCTCACACACCATCCCTCGTTCGGTTTCTCCACAGCCAAGGAACACCATTCGGTCTACATTTGAGGGATTACTGTGAAATCCCTGCATTTGTAGGAAATGGACCATGTCATAGTTGTTACTGTTTCTTATTACTTTGCAGCAATATACCTTCAAGGAAGGTTGTGCTATCTGGGGATGGTGGTGCAAGCTTGTAATCCCAACAATTGTGGAAGGCTAAGCCAGAAGGTTCATCTGTGAGTCCAGTCTGAGTAATTTAATGACTTAGATCCTGTCTCAAAACTAAAATTAGAAAAGGGCTGGGGACATAGTTTAGTGTGAAGGCCTTTGGTTTAATCCCCAGTACTAGAAAAAACAGATCGTGCTACACAAAGGCACGGATGAAAGATTTTGCTATATCACTGTAGGAGGAATGGGCAAGTTATACATCAACGAAGTACAGCTAGGTGTCTGTTTTTTGTTTTGTTTTTTGGTAGTTTTTTTTTTTTTTTTGTCTTTCTGAGACAGAGTTTCGCTTTGCAGTTCAGGCTGGCCTTGAGCTCACTTTATAGCCACCGCTGGTCTCAAACTCACAACGATCCTCCTGCCTCAGCCTCCTGAGTGCTGTGATTACAGGCATGCGCCACCATGCCTGGCTAGGTGCCTGTTTTTGCAAATAAACATTCATCGAAACATTGTCCACATACTCACTGATAATGTCTGTTTCTGCTTTGGCACTGCAGTGGCACAGCTGAGTAGTTGCAACAGAGACCCCACAAAGCCTAAAATATTTTCTCTCTGGCCTTTTATGGACAATGTTTGCTGACCCCTGTGCATACTCCACGTGCCAGGCAGGATCAGATGTATAACTTATGGGTCTTGTTGCAAAATGAAAATACAGAGTTCCTTGTTGTAAATCCAGTAAATATTTCAAGATGGCATTAAACAAGGTGGAAAGTTCTTGTAAGCAAGGGCCCGCTGTGACTGGATAGTCTACACATTCATGAAGTAACCTTGAGATTGTATGCAGTGCATGAACATGAATGCTGTGGGCATGGCATATGTGGGCAACAATTACCAGTTAATTGGTATGCTTCCATGGCTTTTCAGTCCCATAACTGCTAAGCTACACTACAGAAGCTACACTACAGAACTTTTTCTTTTCTTTCTTTCTTTCTTTTTTTTTGAGACAAGCTCTCGATACATAGTGCAGCCTGTCTTTGAATTCACTATGCAACCTAGGCTGGCCTCCAACTCATGGCAATCCTCCTGCCTCAGCCTCCCATGTATCTTGTCCTTTACTGAGTACATATCTGTGATGTGGGTAAAATTGTGACAGTTTCTTGCAACAGTAATTCTCCCTTTTTCTTTCTTTCATTGCACCATATCTTTCATTGCCTTGCATGTGCTAGGCAACCACTGTACTATTACTGAGCTACGCCCCACAGTTCTCTTTTTGTTTTTAAAGACAACTTTATCTTTGCCATCTACTGCACTACAGGTGTGCAAGAAACCAGGTGGTTCCCTTAAAGTTCTATTCATATTATTTTTTTGTAATACTCTGCAATAAGTTTGTCAAACACTGAGTTAAAGTCTTTTTTTATGTTGAAGGTTTGAAGATAAGTCCAGATATCTTTTTTTTTTTTTTTTTTTTTTTTTTTTTTTTTTTTTGTCTTTTTGAGACAGGGTCTCGCTGTGCAGTTCAGGTTGGCCTTGAGCTCACTTTGGAGTACAGGCTGGCCTTGAACTAGCAGGGATCCTCCTGCCTCAGCCTCCCTAGTGCTGGGATTACGGATGTGCACCGTCATGCTCAGCTCTGATATCATTTTGACAATATCAAGAAATACAAAGGAAAATTCTTAGCACTCCAAAAAGGTAAGTATAGGAATTTATGCTGTATGATGTTCAGTGAGTTCTCCCAACAACCTATGCTCTAATAAAGTCACATGTGCTAATAGTCACAGGGCCAAAGAGGAAATAGGGTCAGGACTGTCCACTTGATGCCTGTGCTCTTTGACCAGAGAGCTAAGAAGAAGAATTCAGGACTGAGGGATGTAGCTCAGTGGTAGAATGCGCGCTTAACACGTGCAAAGCTTTGGGTCTAATCCCTAGCACCTCCCAACACAACAACAACAAAACCAAAACACGACCAAAAGAAGAAATTTGCTCTCTTTTTATGCCCTTCATGTGGTTTTCAGGTAGGGGATGTCTTTGATATCAGGTAACACAGAGTTCAACTCTAGGTTTTGTCACTTACCCGGTGTATGGCCTGGGACAATTTAGTTACTAAGATTCCCGAGTATAATTTCTTCCTGCATAAAAATGGGGATTTGAGCCATGTGTGGTGGACCACACCTATAATCTGAGCACTCTGGGAGGCCCAGATAGGAGGATCCCACATTCAAGCCCAGCCTGGACAATTTAGTAATTTTGTGGGACTTTATTTCAAAATTAAAAAAAAAAAGTTGTTGAGAGCCTAGGTTTGATCCTGCCAAAATGAATAAACAAACACAGAACAAAAACAAAAGAGGGATTTGCTAATATTTACCTTCCAGAGTTCGAGGCGTACTGATGGCAAGAAATAAATATAATAAAATTTTTAGGATGGAGGGAGCAGGGAGGGAAGGGAAGGGGCAGGAACAGCAAAAGAGAGAGAGGTGCTGTATCCACATCCCATTTCCCCACAATGAGTACAGTCTTTATATATTATAAACATGTACTAATACATCTTTTCCCTAACACTCATCCTTCTCTAGTGTTTGCCAGAAGCAAACACTTTCTGAATGTTTGTTGAAGATTTGGAGATTAGACTATTTTTTTGTTTGTTTGTTTTTTGGTAGCAGGAATAGAACTCAGAACCTCATGCTTGCCAGGCAGGCGCTGTGCTGCTGAGCTATGTGCCTGGCCCCAGACTACTCTTTTTCTACCTTTGTATTATTTCATATTCTTGTTTCCCTTATTCAAGGTGATGTAATGCTCAGCCATCTGCTGCTCCCTCATGTAAAAGCCACAGCAAGCCATGTTTATCTGAGAACCTCTTCCAGGACCTGGCAGGGAGGATCCCCTGAGAGGTGGCATGCTTGGGGACTGGCCAAAACACCATGCCCAGCTGGGTGACCTTCAAATCATTTTTTGCACAAAAGACCTTATAGAACAAGCCCTCACTTGCTTCTGTAGTGTGGGACCATTTAGTTATAACATATGGAACAGTCTACTAAAGAGGCCAAACGGTCCTGTTACCGCAAGAGCTCTAAAATGACATATTTATCCTTTCCTTACTTGGGAGTTTTGTTTTTCATAAAGAGTTAAAGCTGGCCATGGTGGCACACACTTGAAATTCAGCTCTCTGAGAGGCTGAGGCAGGAGTATTGCCCCGTTGAGCCAAGCCTTAGTGACTTAGGGAGAACCTGTTTTAAAATAAAAAATATTTGAAAAGGGATGGGATTTAACTCAGTGCAAAGGCCCAGGGTTCAGTCCCCAGTGCTGCAAAGCAAGCGAACAAACAAAGAGCGAAGCTTGTGACCAACATGGTAGAATGTCGCTGAGGCTAAGATGAGAGGATCGCTTGGGTCTGGGAGATCAAGAACAGCCTGGGAAACACATGGTGTGAGATTCCATTGCAGAAAAATGTTAAACTGCAGCACCTGATTGGTTTTAAGACAGGCTCTCACATAATAGGCTGATTGTTATTCAAAATAAATTATAAGGGAAGTACAGGGACAAGCAACTGCACGGGTGGGCTTAAGCTTAGCTCTGCTATGTGTCCTCTGTAAACCTCTGCTTTGTAATTTGTAAATGGGAAGAAGAGCAATGGACTTTCTGTGGCTATCTTGTAGATTCAGTAAATAGTAAGGTACTTACGTCATGCCCTTAGCACCTTGCAAATGACCAGTACTAAAAGCCCAATAATACCGACTATTGTTATTTATGCATTGTATTATTATGAGATCATGTCATAATCCTCAGATTTGGGTGACTTCCAAGTGCAACCATCTTTAAAAGTTAGACTTCTTTCTTTCACAGAAAGAAACTGCTTCTTCAAACTCCCTTCTGGCAAGGGTGGTTTAAACGGCCGCCCTTCCTCTCTTCCAGTCAAAGCAATGGATAGAATATGTAGCTGTCGCCCCAGCGGGGCAGAGTCAGGCCTCTGGGGAAGCAGCCAGGAGGAAAGAAGCCCAAAAGGGCCAGGAAGCGTGAAAGGAGCAGGAGTCGCCTACTGTTTAATTGTATCTCCGCTCCCCTCCTTCCTTGCTGTGAAGCCCCCTTGCAGGCTGGACGCAATGAGATGGTGGTGTATGGCATGAGGCCCCTTTATCTCCTGGGGCTAGCTGTGAGTAAAGCTCTCTTCCTTTTGACCAAGGTTCCTGGCTTTTTTCTGTCATTTTTGGTTTTGGTTCTCTGGTTCTCTTGGGGAGGAGGTTACATGTGAGCTGAAGGCAGCACTTCTCTAACTTTCCACCCATCACTTCTAATATCCTTTCTCTCTCTCTCTCTTTTCTTTTTTCTTTTCTTTCCTTCCTTCCTTCTTTTCTTTCTTTCTCTGTCTTTCTTTCTTTTTTCTTTTCTTTTCTTTTTGAGACAGGGTCTCGCTATGCAGTTCAGGCTGGCCTTGAGCTCACTTTGTAGCCCAGGCTGGCCTCGAACTTGGAACAATCCTCCTGCCTCAGCCTCCCGATTACTGGGATTACAGGCATGTACCACCACTCTGGATTTATCTTTTCTCTAGAATCCAACCCTTGGGAGCTCTGACCTTAGAAGAGCTGTTTAAGAAGGCTGGAGTTAGGAAAGAACCAGGGGAAACAACAGAAAGCATGGGTTGCTGGGGGCATTGACAAGGGCCTGTAGTCTCAGCTACTTGGGAAGCTGCAGCAGGAGGATTGTTTAAGCCCAGGAGATTAAGGCCAGTGTGGACAAAAAAGCACAACTTTGTTTCTTAACTTTGTTTCTTAACTTAGAAGAAGAGGAAGAAGAGAGAGGAGAAGGGGAAGAGGAAGAGGAAGAAGAAGCAGAAGAAGCAGAAGCAGCAGCCACCATGAACTAAAATGTGAAGGAGAAACCAAAGCCTACCTGCACTAGCAGTGCCTGATAAAAGGAAGATGCAGTATCTCTAGCCAGACAGTGCTAGTCAGCATTCGAAAAAAAGGATTCACTTCCATATAATCCAATTCTTCAGAAGTACATTTACTGGGTAAGGAAAGAGGTATATACAGAAGATCTTCTAAAAATGTTAAATGAGACGTGTATAAACAATAGGTGGCAGAGACTGGCTGGGAACTTCAGTTACATAATTTGCATTTTATGTTTATGTTCCCTGATACTGGTTTCATTGAGAGACACCCAGGAGCTGGCTCCATGAGAATCGCCATGCCCCTCATGGGCCAGCTCAGGGACAAAAGGGGTGACTCTCATCTTGGGTCTCCTCCACTTTAAAGGGGCATTGTCCTATGTTTGTTGTTTGGCAAACACACGAGCAGCTGGACAGCGCGTCTTGTGCCCTAATTCACAGAAGCTTGGCTTCTGCCATGAGCTGAGGCAGCCCGAGGGGAGGTTTCAAATGTGTCGTGAAGTTTCCCAGCCGAATTCCTCTTGCACCAACTTGAAAACTAGCTATAAAAATAGCACTTACTGAGGGAGTCTGACCTGTGACAAAGATTTCCTAACTGGGAGCAGGGACAAGAAGGCTGCTAAGTTTTTCTTTCTTTTTTAAAAAAAATTTACTTTCATGTCTCTATGATAAGAATTTGCTTTTATGTGTTTTTAAAATCACCCTTGGAGATGAGTCTCCTGTTTGAGAAAGAATATCCTCAATTCTTGGTACCTCACTGGGGTTAATCTCTGGCAACATAGGGGGCCTAAGGAAGACAGAAGGGAGGGTCTTGTCTTTTGTTTAGTCAGGGAACAAGTTTGAGTATCTAACTAGGAAATTGGGAAGCTCTCTAGGAAAATTCTGAGGTCTTTGAGGCTCTGGGACTTTTCTGTGTTCAGATTCTGGCTCCAGGGTCTTTCAGGAGTTAGGAAAAGATCAGGTAGCTTATAGTTTTGTCTTTTTAAAAAAAATTTTATTTTAAACGCAGGGCCCCACTATGTTGTCCAGGCTGGCTTTGAGCTTGAGCTAGTGCTTGTCTCCCAAGTTGTTTGGATTTACATGCATGTGACGCTACATCTCACTTCCTTCAGTTTTGGAGGCTGAGTGTCTGACAAAATTTAAGAAATCTATGCTGGGTGAAAAAAAAACTCAGGAGGCTGAGGCAGGAGGGCTGCAGTGAGTTCAAAGACAGTCTGAACTGTATAACACTACCGCAAAAACACCAACTACAGTAAGTAAAAAAATAAATAAATTTAAGGGGTTGAGAGTTTAGCTTGGTGATAGTGTATGCTCAGCAGGTATAAAGCCTTAGGCTCAATCCCCAGCACCAGAAACAAACAAACAAACAAAGTAAAATGTGAGAAGCAGCAAACATGGCATAAAATGTTTGTGTGTGTGTCTATGTGTGTCTGTGTGGGTATTGTGGACAAACCCATGTTAGGCAAGCATTCCACCACTGAGTTGTATCTCCACCCTCTGTATTATGTTTTATTATTTATTTATTCATTTTTTGCTTTTTGAGACAGGGTGTCACTATGCAGTTCTGGCCTTGAGCTCACTTTGTAGCCCTGGCTGGCCTGGAACTCACAACAATCCTCCTGTCTCAGCCTAATGAGTGCTGGGATTACAGGCATGCACCACTATGCCCGGCTATATTTTAAATTTCCTTTTTTACAATTAAACACTTTTAACATGGTGGGGGGAATGGATATGATATAATGTAATTATCTACTCACCTACTCAGGCAATAATGGAATTTATTATGAAGTCCTAGTGCACAGCCTGTACAGGGGTATGGCCTGGTGAGGGCACAAAGTGGAAGAATCTGGTGTTCCTTCCTGAAGGTGTAGCGCCAGACTTCTGTGTATAGCCTGTGTTGTTAGGCAACAACATCAAAGGTTTAAATCTGAGGCCACTGACAAATTTGAAGTTGGGGCCAAATGTCCATTCTGTCCCTGCCTGAGACATTCTATGCCTGGGCCTACTGCTACCTGCTGGGTAGGACTGTGGGCACGCCGCGCAGGTTCTCCTGGCATCCAAGTCCTTATTTGTAATGTGCTGCATTGGTAACTGCCTTACAGTGTGGTTTGGGAGAGTTTCATGAAGTAACCTTTACTGACCATTGGTGAGGTATTAGTAAATGCTCAAGAAATATTAACCCAAGTCAGTCACTACTATGTTATTAGAGCCAAGACTCAAAGTCTTGGCCCAAATCTGCTTCACTGGTTTGTGTAGTCATTGCTCCACTGCAAGAATATTCATTCTTTCTTTGTTTATTCAATGCTTTTATCATATGATCACTTTCACTTTTAAAAAATTTTTATTTTATAAATACAGTGCTTGTTCTTTATCCTAATTAGGAAACTAGCAAGAAGCAAAGGGGAAAACATCATCCATAATCCACTTACAAGATCCTTTCAACAATAGGTAATAGTAAAACTTTTCTTCTTTTTTTCCTACTTCTCCCTACTTATCCCAGTACTTAGGATTGAACTTCACACCAAGCTACACCCCCATCCCTTTTTATTTTGTTTAGAGATGAGGTCTGGCTAAATCACTAAATTGCCAGGGCTGGGCTGTTGCGATCTTCCCGCCTTAGCCTTGTAGAGTGCTGGGGTTATATGTGTGCCACAATGTCCAGCTGGTTTTAAAACTATGCTGAGGCCATAGCAGATGTTCATTTTGGAATTGTGTGCATCTTGGTTTTGGTTTAACATGTTAACACTTTTCCAATTTCATTAAAAATACTTCACAAATATAATTTTTTATTTTTTATTGATTTTTGTTGGTCTGTTTTGAGACAGGGTCTCACTATACAGTTCAGGCTAGGCTTGAGCTCACTTTGTAGCCCAGGCTGGCCTCGAACTCACTATGATCCTCCTGCCTCAGCCTCTCTCCTGAGTGCTGGGCTTATAGGTGTGTGCCACTACACCCAGTGCCACAAATATAATTTTAAATTGCTTTTTGAGATGGGATCTGTTGCCCAGGCTGGTTTTAAACTCTTAGGCTCATGATCCTCCTGCCTCAGCTTCCTGAGTAGCTGAAACTACAGGTACCAACCCTCAGGGTCAGTTTTAAATATAGGCTATAATGATTGCAGAAAATATCAACCCTAAATGTACTATTTTCTAATCTGTTTCTATTGTTTGGCAGTGGGATAATTCACCCCACCTTTTGCTATCAAGGAATCTAATTAAGGGCTAGGATTATAGCTCAGGGGTAAAGCATATGCTTAGCATGTACAAGGCCCAGGGTTTGCTCTCTTGCCCCATGTGAAAAATGATCAAAGTGAGATGAATACTTCTACATCCGTCTTATTTCATAGTTTGGATAATGTCCACTTTGTCCCTTCTGCTTCTTTAGCTTGCTGGGAGGCAGTTGCTGTGCTGTGTGTGGAGTATAAAGGGGGTAGGACTGGGACAGGTGTGACCTTGGCTCTCAGAGGGCCTGTTCTAAGGGACAAACAGTTGATAACTGTGCGGAGAAACTCAATACTTGCAGATGGTGATGGTATTATCAAGAAAAGAAATAGTGTACATGTCCAGAGAGTACCTAGAAGCTTTTTGGGGAGGGATATCAGGCCAAACTTTCTGAAACGATGACACAGATCTTATAAAACATAGCAGGGGCCAGGATGACAAAAACTGCATACTTAGGACCCCAAAGTTTTGTGTGTATGTGAGTGTGTGTGTGTGTGTGTGTGTGTGTGTGTGGTATTGGGGATTGTGTGTGTGGTGTATGTGTGGTACTAAGGCTTTCACTGATCTACATCCCTAGTCTTTTAAAATTTTTTTTAATTTTGAGAAAGAATCTTCTAAGTCATAATTTGCCCAGGTGAGACTTGAATTTGTTATCCTCTTACCTCAGCCTCCCAGGCATGTGCTACTGTGCCTGACGTTAGGGCCCCACTTAGGCTTGTGCATGTGCAAGACCTTAAGTGTGGGTACCCCCTTAAACTCTGCACCATTGACTTCAGAGTTACTTAACTGCTAGGCCCAATACCGGCAGGAACAACTGCAGGAGTAACACTGCAGGTGGAGGCAGCAGCAGGTGCCAGAGCCCACAGACTGGAGAAGCTTGTTAGGTGCTGGGGAAAGGAATCTGGTCCCTATAATGGGGACACAGTACAGAAATGCTCATAGAACCAGAAAGCACAGATTCACCGAAAGAAATGAAGGAAACAGTTTGAAAGTTTTGAGAGCATTCATATTTGACCCATACTTTTAAATATCCAAGTAGTATTTAAAAGTGAGCTTCCAGTCTTTTCCTCAATGGCTTAGCATGGTCTATAATTAACACATACTGTATTGGGAAATGGGCTTGAACAGTACTAAGAACTCTTTTAGTGCTTAAGGACTTTTAAATGTGTTTCCAACCTTGGTTGCTCGTTAGGATGTCTTCAGGAGGTTTAAAAAAATTATGGATGCCTGGGCCTATGCCAAGGGATCCTGACTGAGGGAGTCTGGAATGAAACCTAGGTGTGAGGAGTCTATTGTGAAGACAAAATTGAGAACCACTGTTAGGATTCTGTTCAAGAAGTGAACTGCTTTGGGATATCTGCAATGTAGGAGATAGTGATTGATTGGTTGATTCTTCAGTGCTGGAGATCAAACCCAGGTCCTTGCTCATGCTAGGCAAATGCTCTATTGCTGAACTACATCTGCAGGCTGAGAGACCAGATTTGACAGCTTCTTGTATATTCTTTATGATGACAGGTGTGTATTTTATTATAAGATGAATAGGATGTTGTTAATAGGCTGTAGGTAGCATGGTGGCATGGTCTGATTTTTATTTTAAAGACAGTTGCTTGGGCTATGTGCCAAGGTTTCTTTAGGATAGATTACCAGAAGTAGAATCACTAGGGCAGAGGTATTAATGATTTTGAATATACACTGTTAAACTGCTTTCCAGGGAGTTTCTGCCAAACGGCACGCTCTGCTTTGACACTACCCCTTGGCCAACACTAAGTATTTTCTAGGGTTAATTATTCGTATGGGAAGAGAAAAAAATAAGAAATTGAGTAACTGGACACAACCTCTGCCAGGAACCTTTGTTTTCCTCCTAGTTCATTGGTCAAAATATCCAGTAGTCCTGTGCCTCAGAGCAATCTTAGATTTGGTTTCTAGCTAACATTTATAGATTGCTTACCATGTGACAGACACTGTACAAAGTACTTTGCATGCAATAATATTGTCTCCATGAACTCTCTGAATATTTCTAAGAAGCCAGTACTATTATTTTATTATTTTGTGGTGCTGGGCATCAAACCTAAGGCCTTGTACATGCTAGGCATGTGCCCTATTCTAAGTAACATTCCCAGGCCAGTACTGCTATCCTTTCCATTTTACTGTAAGAGTCAGGAGATTGCCAACATTCCCTCTTAAAAGTGGTCAAATTAGAATTCTAATTGAGAACTATTGCTTGAATTACTCTGTTGTCATTTTGTAACTTGGAAAGTTTAGAAGGTCTGGTTATTCTGCTGCTAATCTTTTTTTGTCATCATAAAGCAAACTTTTTTCAATTTTTCTTTCTTATTAGTACATATTTGCAGTACATAGTGATTACATTCCGGGTGAGGAGTTGGCACATGGACATACCACATTTTAATTCTGGTTTCATCCCCTCCCTCTCTTCTCCATCTCCTTTCCTTCCATCTCTAGTCCTTTTCCTTAGTCCTTTTTCCATTTGCAAAAGATCTAGTTCCCCATTTCCTATTTTCTACCTCTTATTTTGCTCATATTTATATTTTGGATTTCTTATAGAAGAGAAACTGTGATGTTTAAATTTGTGTCTGATTTATTTCACTTAACATTATCATCTCAAAGTGCATCCATTTTCCTACAAGTGACTTGTTTCTTCTTCTTTATGGTAGAGTGTAGAAATACATTTCTTTATCCAGTCATTGTTAATGGATATATAGGCCACTTTCAACATTCAGTGTTCATGAACTGTGTTGCTATAAGCATGAGTATGTATGTATCCCTATATCATCTTTAAACTCTTTTGGGAAGATACCTAGAAGGGGAGTTGCTGCTAACCATTTTGGAATCTGAATAATTCATATAATTTGGTCAATGTAGCATCATTTTGATCAGCTATCAAGGAAGTCAAAATTATCAACTGGTAAATTATCCATTTGCTCATAGGTGTGAGGGTCCCAAAGATGAGGGAGTATCAACTGACCTGGCACATAAAGTGTAAAGAATTAGAGGAAAAGGACAGAAGGAATCTCAGAGCTTACAACTGAGAAAAGACTTTGGGAGATGGGGCATCTCTGATCTGACTAAGAGACAAGTGTGCAGGGTGGGGAGAGGGGATACTGAACAAGCATACACATTGTAGTCATCTCTTATAATAGGTTCACCTCTCAAATCCCTACACCACGTTCCTTGAGAGTAGGGGTTGGGTCTTGATGATTTTCCTGTCCTCAGATGCTTTGTTGGTAAATGCTCAATAAATTTTATTGTATGTTGAATGAAAAAATAAATTGTGATTAGATTGTACATTAAAGATAATCTATTCATTATTGCTTATGTAATTAAACATCAATTACAAACACCTGATTGTATCCTCCAAGGTAGACAAGGAACACTGTATCTGGCTAGTACAATCTTAAAGGTCTTTTTTTTTTTCAGAAAGCTCATAGGACCTTTCCTCACATATTCCTCTCAGCAAGAGGAGGTGGGCAATATGAGGGTATCCAGGACATTTCAAGATGGAGTGTGTGCATGTGGAATATATCTCTCTTCATTCAAAGAATTCAGTTTTATTGAACTTATTTATAATTATCACCACTGTTTTTTTGCTTTTTGCAGTGCTGGAGATCTAACCAAGGGCCTTGCACATGGTAGGCAAATGCTTTACTAGGAACTGCTTCTCCAGCCCATCAGATTTATCTATCACAGACGTAAGTGACCGGGCATGGTTGTGACCAATTCCTAGTGGAACTTTCTGTGTGTCAAGTATCAGCACCATTTCAGAGAAAGGGAGAAAAGTTCATTTGACATTTTGACTTTCCTGTAGGACTGGAATGATCCTCCCTTAATGAGGCATCAGTGGGCACACACAACGAGCCCAAGGTTTTGGGGTGTGTGAATGTTTAGAGAGAGACTTTCTCATAATGAAGTACTTTGGGTAACCATTTGTAAGTACACAAGAGATGTAACAAAGTGATAGGTTAAGACTCCTTATGCCAATAACCTTATGGCACTTGCTTGATGTGTACCTTACCCATCTTTTTAAAAATGTGTCTGCATTCACACAATGTATCAGGTACTTAGTAAATTATTTTGGGGAAGCGTGTGTGTGTGTGTGTGTGTGTGTGTGTGTGTGTGTATGTATAGACAGTTTGCCCCCCCTTTAGACTTTTTAGGCTGGCGAAAGTGGGCAACTGCTAGAGTGAGAGGATTTCAAAGCACTTTTGTTTTCTGGATGAAACCCAGAGCCTTGCACACGGTAGGCAAATGCTCTAACCAGTGTGCCACACCCCAAGCCTTACAATACGTTTTAAGTCGCATGAAACAGTTTGGTGGTCATGGCCTTATACACTGTGCGAAGGGTTCAGGACTCAATGAGCACATCTTAAGGGCAGGTAGGGAAGACGGCAGTGCATACCCTTAGGATTTTTACTACGTATTTTCACTTTTTCCTCAGGACTGTGAGCAGGTTGTCTGTCGGACGTTAACCTGAAGAGCGCGCAGGTGGGTGCGGAAGGGCACCCGCGCCCCTCACCGCAAGCGCTTGATTGGAAGTTGTCGACACCTGACTGCTCCGCCCTCTGGGGTCAGGTGTTTTCCAGGGAGCGTTTGAGAGGGTGTGTATTTACAGGCGAGGTGGAACCCCTTTTCCCATGATCCCTCGCGGCGGTGCCCAGCCCTCAGAGCGGTAGGCAGGGCGTGGAGGCGAGCCGGGGTTCTGAGAGCGGCCACGCCTTATGACGCCTCGCCCACCAGCTCCGGACACGCCTCATCTTAGGCCACTCCCCTCTCCCTGACCCGGCAGGCCCCGGCACCGCCCCTCGCTCCCAGCATGCCGTGCGGCAGCGGCGGCGCGGCGGGCGGAGCCGGGAGGCGGGGAAGCTGTGGACGAGAGAGCGTGAGGAGGTACCGCCACCGTCTCCTCTCCGTCCGTGTCCTCCTGGGCCCCGGCGTCGCGGGCCGCTCACGGCCCTGGGAGATACGTCGCCTCTCCTGCCTGCTCCTCGCCCAGTCGCTCCCACCGCCCTGCTCTGCGCTGCGGGCTCTGGCGGAACCCGGAACGGCCGTCCGCCTCCCCCGCCCTCCGCCTCCTCCTCCTCGGCTTCCTCCTCAGCCCCAGACCCGAACGGTGTGTCGGCGGCGGCCGGTTTGGGCGGCGACTCGCGCTTCTTCGGGCGGCGGCGCTTGGCCATGTCGTGTCGGGGAAGGTAATGAGCCGCAGAGCCCCGGGGTCTCGGCTGAGCAGCGGCGGCGGCGGCACCAAGTACCCGCGGAGCTGGAATGACTGGCAACCCAGGTGGGTGACCGGCGCCCGGCTCGCCGCCCGACCTTCCCGGCCCCGCCTCGGGCCGGCTGAGGCCTAGGGCCGCGGGGCCGGGAGGCGCGGCCTAGGCCGTCCACCTCCCGGGAGTCGGGCGCGGCTCCCCGGGTCTCATCCCGCCCCGCTGGGGAAGGAGGCCGCGGGGCGGCGAGGCCCGATGCCTGCCCTCCCTGCATTTCGGCTCCTCGCGGGGCTCTGGCTTAGCGCTTGGGTCTGGAAGGTGAAGGGTCTGTCGGCGGGGCACGCCAGGGCCACTGCCGCCCCCCTGAAGGTTAGTGTTGAGGTTGGGGTGTCCTGAGCGCCCTGGATGCTTCCTGTTATCCATTAACTTCTTCGACCCTCTCACCCTTCGAGGGCCCACGTGAGGGACCTCCTTATCTGGGTTGCCTTCCTGTGACTCCCACGTGTTAATATTTTTTAAAAAGTCCTTTACTCTTGACTTCAGGCATGGCATCAGTGAGGTAGGAGATCAAATTGTGACACTGTTAAATGGCTTCGACCCACTCTGGTCCTAAATTTTCCCCTAAAGTACGGTGGCAGTCAGTCACTCAGGGAACTGCGACCCTTGAGAGTGAACTTGTTGGACACTCAGGAGAATTTTCCTGTCGTGCAGAGAATTTAATCTGACAGCTTTGGGACCTACATGGATTTTAATATATTTGGAGTATTTGGAAAATATATTTAGAGTATGGATTTGAATATGTTTTGAGTAACTTTAAATACTAAATTTAAAATACTAAAAATGCTAAGTTTAATTTTGTCTTTTGGATTAATCATGCAACAGTGGTGCCTAGTTTAGGATTTAGTCTTTTGTTACTGAGTAAATTCTTGGTAATATTCAAATATTACTTGTAACTTAGTCTACTGTGTGGAAGTCCCTAAATGTACATATATTCATGCGTATTTGATGAAAAGTTTTCATACCTTGGAACACACATTATCATGTAGAAATTGGCCAAATGAATGCAAGCATACGTTGTTGGGATGGCTCTTTGTTTCTTATTACTTCTGATTTCAACAGTGTTTAAAAGTGAAGAATTTAGTAAAATGTTAGCATGTAGCATTTCAAGACGATGGAAAGTACAATTTTCAGTAATAATGGGTGGTACATTTCTGTTTTTCATTCTGAAAACTGATGTATATAACTAGACGTATATACAGATACACGTATAACTAGATGTATAAAAACTGATGGTCAACTCTACAATTAAGGTTAAAGTTAAAAAAAATTGGGTGAAATATATATTTTTTTTGGTACTGAGGATTGAGTCCAGGGCTACATCCCCCTAGCGGCCCTTTTTAATTTTTGAGACAGGATCTCAAAAAGTTTTCAGGCAGGTGTGGAACTTGATTCTACTGCCTTAACCTCCAAGAGTGTTGAGATCACAGGTGTTTACCACCTCCTCTAGCTGAAAAATACAGTTTTGACTTGTCCTGTACAAGTGTTTGTAAGTGCTTTAAATAAAATAAGCATTATCTGTAATCCATATGCTGAAGTTTTCACTTTTTTTGAAATGTGTGAAATTTGGTTTTAGGGATCAAATGCAGTAGGTATGAAATGATTTTTTTGTTTTTTGGTCTTTTTGAGACAGGGTCTTGTTAGGCAGTTCAGATGGGCCTTGAGCTCACTTTGTAGCCCAGGCTGGTCTCGAACTCACAACAATCCTCCTGCCTCAGCCTCCCAAGTGCTGGGATTACAGGCGTGGGCCACCATGCCTGGCCAGAGAGTACCTTAACAATGGATTTTTCCATTACTTTTCAGTATTTTGACTTGTATACTTAAGAGAATTTAATACTATAATCCTTTAGAGGACTAAAATGCCTTTACCAGGTAGTCTTAGAACTTTTAGGGACAGGTAAAAAATTTGTAGTTTTAAATAAATGAAGTAACAGCTGTAGCCATATGCTGGGGCCCTTCACCTTAGGATTGAAAGGTATGAAGCGGAAAGCCTTATATTAAGGAATATGTGCGTGGGTTATTGATAAATATTACCGATGTTGCTTTTATCAAGTGTTTCCTTGACTGTGTGAGTCAGTGTGGGTAGTAAGGTGGGGATGTGCTTTTTGCTTTGGAGCTATGCTCTGTAATACTCTCAGAACTCAAGGCCTAGGTAGATGATACCACAGATGCCTTTGGTTACCTGGAGTAATAGTTCAGGATGTTGGGAATGTTTGATTTTCTCCTGTTGTGGTGGGAACAAAGAAGTATGGGCATATTCCATAACTCGATTTATTTGCAAGGTAACCATGATCGATTTACATAGCTAATAAAAAATCTCAAATGTTTGTTAAGTCATACGTTTCCATACATTAATTTGAGGTTATTCTGATCCTGCTCTTCAAAAAGATGTCAGACTCCAGTTAACTGACAAAATGGAGATTGATCTTCCTACTAGTTTATGTGGGAGTTGTTTTTTTTTTTTACAAACATTTTCAAATGCAGGGAGCCACTTTATAGTCCATCTGAATCATTTTTGATTTTTTTTTTTTTTACAAACATTTTCAAATGCAGGGAGCCACTTTATAGTCCATCTGAATCATTTTTGATGTTTTTATTTTTTAATTTAATTCAATTTTGTCTTTTTGAGACAGGGTCTCATTGTGCAGTTCAGACTGGCCTTGAGCTCACTTTGTAGCCCAGGCTGGTCTCAAATTTGCAATGATACTCCTGCCTCAGCCTCTCAGATGCTGGGATTACAGGCGTGCGCCACCACACCTGGCTTTTTTGTTGTTTTTAAAAAGGTCTTTTCCTTTTCTGTACCATTTCTTCTCTGATTTTTGTTTGTTTTTGTATTGTTTTGTTTGATTTGGACTTGAGAAAGTGGGATTTTAAAAAAGCAGTTTTTATTGGTATCTTTTAATATTAATTGCCAGTTAGCAGGAAACTGACAGTTGCATCCATGGTGACCACACAAGATACTTTTCACAGACTGACAGGAAATGTTCCAGGTGGCTGAATAATGTCATATGGTAACAGATCAAGCCCACTTCCACTAGAAATATACTTTTAGGAATATTATAATAGCATTGGTTTATGATTTTCTTTTTTATTTGCTGTACTCTTTAACATTTAGGATGGTCAGGCAGATGAGTGAGAATAGGTCATTTTTAGTACTTGAAATTTGTAGATCCCTCACAACTAAGACTGAGATTTTTGAATCCTGTGGGTGTCACTTGGAGAAACAAGTGTGTAGCTTTTTATTACAAAGGGATACCTGATCATGAAGTTACATATTTGCCCTCCTTTTAGAGAAAAATAGTTTAGTTGTGCTACATGTCTTGGTTACTTTTCTCTCCTTGTTGAGACAAAATATCCAACACTCAAAATTAAGGAAGGAAAGGTTTATTTAGCTCACAATTTGTGGAGGTTTCAGTCTGTAATCAGCTGGCTCCAAGGCATGGTGGCATGGCAGAGGGGTAACAGTGCAAGGTGGCAGAAGACAGAAAAAGCAGCAAGAGCAGAAGAGAGGAAGAGCAAGCCATTTTTCCTCCCTTACATTGTGTGTGGGCTACCTGCCTACACCATCTCCCTAGCCTCCTGTTCCACAGGCTCAGGATGTTTACCAAGTGAGGGTCCTGGTCCCTGCTGAATCACTTAAGCTTTTAAACTTCTTAGTTGTCAAATTGACACAGTGTATCAACCATTACACCAGGCAAGATAGAAATCAGGATGATCTTTTTTTTTTTTTTTTTCTGAGACAGTCTTACTATGTAGTCCAGGCTGGCCTTGAGCTCACTGTGTAGCAGAGGCTAGTGCTGCTATCCTGCCTTAGCCTCCAGAATGCTAGGATTACAGGCATGTGCCACCACACCCAGCCAGAATGATGTGTTTTAGGGTTATATATGCTGAATGTGGCAACACATGTCTCTGGGAAGTTGAGGCAGGAGGATCGAAAGTTGCCCAGACTCCGCAGGTTAGCAATTTAGTGAGACCCTCAAAAACAAGTAAGGGCTGGGGAATGTCCTGGATTCAGTCCCTGGGACTGGGGAAAAAAAAGTTAAATGTGTAATAACTTTTGATAGAGTGTTGTAGGTTAATTCATCAAAGAATATAAAACATTTAAATCATCAGAAAACAAGTACGTTTTACTTCTACACCTGAAAATTTTAGGATTTTATTAGTTTAACAGATAACGCTGGGTGTTTTGTGGTATCTAAGCTTTTCTAAACTTATTTTTTGGTCTTTTTGAGGCAGGGTCTTACTGTTTAGTTCAGCCTGGCCTTAAGCTCACTTTGTAGCCCAGGCTGGTCTCACACAGTGATTCTCCTGCTTCTGCCTCCTCCCTGCCTCAGTCTCTCGAGGGCTGGCAATTACAGGTGTGGGCCACCACTCCCAGTTCTATTGTCTGAGATAGGGTTTTTCTGTTTCCAAAGCTAGCCTCAAACTTGTGATCTTCCTGTCTCAGTCTGAGACCTGGGATTACAGGTTCATACCATATCTAGCAATTTCTAGACTTTTTAACTGTTTTGGTGATCAAACCCACGGCCTCACACATGCTAGGCATGTGCTGTACCACTGAGCTATGTCTCTAGTATGTCTAGACTTTTAAGTGGGTGAAACTGTATAACAGGTAACTTCCATTTTTGGTAGAATGTAGACAGATCAAAGTTCTCAGTAGTATAAATACTGTATCCTTATTCTTCATATGACCAAAAGATAGAACTGTAGTGAAGTTAGAAAAGCCAGGTACTATAATGTCTGATAATAAAAATCAGAGTTTTGAAATCTGAAACCATGGGCGTCTGTTTAGCCTTTTTTTTGTAGTTTTTGGTGTCTACAGGTACATAGTATTGTGAAATAAAGGGTAAAATTAAATGGAATTACATATTTTGTAGATACAAATGGAACTTTAATAGAATTTAATTTTTTTTTGAGACAGAGTCTAATTGTTGCTCAGGCTGGCCTGTAATTCCTGGGCCCAGTGATCCTCCTGCTTTTCCTTCCCTCGTAGTTGGGACTATAGGCATATGCCACCATCCCCTGCTGGATACTAAGTCTACCAGTTCTGTACCACAGGTTTCTAATTATGCTAAGGAGGCTTTTTATTGATTGTTTAATTTTGGAGGGTAATGCTTAGTTTCATTATATAATTAAATATTTCTTATAAAATTGTGAAAGTTACTATCTTTAAATTGTCTTCTATTCTGTTTTAGTTCCTTTAAAAATATGGTTTATAACTTTAAAAAAATAGATTACAAAATCCTCCTATTCAGTGAAAATGTTATGATCAGTATTGATGCTTCAGTTACCACCCAAAACCACTGTCTGCAAGGACCTACAGGTTAATATGGGAAATAAGAAGGGGCTTTTAAAAGGGCAAAGTGTAGATATAATATTCTAATTTTTGGTATTTATTTTTATATATGACTAACAGATTTTAAAACCTGAGGAATCAAGAGTATGGAAAGCCACACACAGTTGACTGGCGGGGTATGAGTGATAAAATTAGTCTATATAATTTTGACCATAAATTTGGGAGGAGTCTCCAAAAAAGTAAGAGAAAATAAGGATGTGGCAAAATGCACATTTTCCTTTGTAAAAATTTCTAGGTTTGATTAAAGGGCTATGGTATATGTGAAGAGGAATACAAATAAGAGGTGAAGCTGAAGACTGAGTTGTAACCATATTGTAGGCCTTGAATCATAGTAGAATGTATTTGAAGTGGCTTTAGGGAATCATTGAAGTTTTGCTAGCAGGGAAGTGACATAATTTAGAAAGAGTGAATCTAGTTGCTTTTTGAAGGATGTATGTGTGTAACTTTAAGAGTAGATAACAGTCTAGAGAAGAGATTGCTAAAGATCTGAGTACTGCATTCTGTTTATAATTCAGGGTTTAAATTCAGACAAAAGTATTCAGCCCAGTGTGGGGGAATTTCCACAAGCAGAAGCCCTTTATTTGTTGTTAGGTGTTGCTTGAGGATGATCACCGAAGTGCTATTTTTTCATCTGTTCATACTTCAGTTTACCTTAGTGCACTTAAGTGAGATGTCATATACTGTAAAATGGAATGTAGCCCATGGTGTCTTTTAGGAACATTGAATTCTCACATTTTTTTTTTTTTTTTTTAAAAGACAGATTCTTGCTATGTTCAGGCTGGCCTTCAACTCACTATGTAGCCCAGGCTGCAGCTGTCCTGCCTCAGCCTCCCCAAGCACTGGGATTGCAGGTGTGTGCCACCACACCCGACCCTGACATATATAATAGGCCCTTGGTTACTTTCTCCTCCCCTCTCCCCTCTCCCTCCCCTGCCCTCCTTCCCTCCCTTCTTGCTTCCCTTCCTTCCTTCCTTCCTTCCTTCCCTTGTTCCCCCTTGTTCTCTCTCTCTCTCTCTCTCTCTCTCACTCTCTCACTCTCTCACTCTCTCACTCACCTTCTTTCTCTCCCTCCCTTCCTCCTTCCCTCATAGGGTCTCACTTTGTAGTTCAGGGTCCTTTTCTTTCCCCATCCTAATTACCAAAATAAATTTCTGAGGTTCTTTTCATGGGACTAGTCTTTGTAGCTTCATTGTAGCTCTTTGTTGCATATCCTTCCATATTACTATTTTGGTTACCTGTTTTTGGCTATCATAGTTTTCCCAGAGCCTACTTTATTTTTGGAACTCAAAACAAAATGTACCTCTTCTAGGATAGAGGTCTAAGAGCAGATTACAGAAGTAATTGTGGTTTAATTCCTCAGTGAAATAGTTTAATCTATTATTTGTGTATTTTTTAGAATGTAGAATTTAACCTACATTTAGAGTTGCTCATGCAAGGCTGGGGATATAGCTCAGCGGCACAAGTGCCTGCCTATCAAGCACCAGGTCCTGAGTTCAATTTCCGGTACCAAAAAAAACCACAACAAAAACAACAAACACACAAATGCAGTTTGCATATGTGTAGATATTTGGTTTTAAGTTAGTCTGTTCCATCTTGTACATTGTATGGCTAATTGCCATCTTTCTTGAATGCCGTTGTGATATTTGAGATAGCATTCACTTATGCATAGGTCTTAATTCACTTAGTGAATATTGACAAATATATTCACTTCTGTAATATGACCTCAGTCAAGTGACATATACACAAGTGACTTTCAGTTGGAAACTGCCCCTTTTTAAAATTATGGCCAGCTGGCCGTGGTGGCACATGCCTATAATCCCAGTACTTGGGAGGCTGAGGCAGGAGGATCATTGCAAGTTCCAGACCAGCCTGGGCTACAAGGTGAGCTCAAGGCCAGCCTGAACTGTGTAGTGAGACTCTGTCTCAAAAAGACCCCCCCCCCCAAAAAAAAATTATGGCTAGCAGTATATGGGTAGATCTTGCCTTGGAATCTTTTGGTCTTTGAATGTTGTCTTATGATTTATCAGTATATAGTTGATGAGGATGGATAACATCATCATGTTTGATATATTTTGGTTTCTCTCATGAAAACATTGCTACCTTACTTGGGATATTTGATGATCCCTGTGAAAAGTTTACCACCATTACCATTTTCACACATTTGAGTCCTGGAACATACAGGAGCTCCTTTATGCCATTAGGTTTATTCTTTTGAAGTATAGGTTTATGGACCTCTCTTCACTCTTGAGATACCCACTGTAGCTTTACTCTGCTTTTCATGCTGTCCCACATCTACATTTATACATCCTTTGAGCCCTACCTTCTGCCATGCCTTCTGTGATCTTTCTCCTTTCCAAATTTTGTAATGGATCTCTGATGAGAGTGAACATTTGCTTACCACTTCAGTTATCCATTTTGTTCCTCCAACTAGTTAGGTTCCTAAGAGCTAAGATTGAGTCATTTTCTCTCCTGCTTTGGTGTCTTAATTGCCCAGATTCACTTCCATAGGGTCTTTGCATGTGCTGTTCTTGCTGTGCAGTGGTGACTGTAGCTGCTGTGGAACATTGCCCTTCTTGAAGTGCTTAACTTGGCTGCTATCATGTCACCTTGGCCTAAATGTCATCCCTCGCACCTAGAAAAGTAGCCTTCTGCAGAACCTTATCCTGGGTTTTCTATCTGAAAATTTCATGTGTGTATTCTACAAACATAACTTTCGCTTGTGTGGATCTTAACATAGTTTATTTCTGTGTCCTCTTTTACCCTACTTGCACGTCAATAGTCTTAGAGTGCTTTTCCTCAAGTAAGTAAATACAGTATAGGTGGTATAGTATCTTAGTACCTGTGGAGGGATGTGTTGCAGGACTCCTTGGACACCTAAGTTTCCAGATGATCAAGTCCCCAAAACTTAAGGGTGTATGGTATTTGTGTATAAACTACACACATACGCCTATAAGTTACCTGATACTAAATTGAATATAAATGCTGTGTAAATAATTGTTTGGCTTTACTGTTTAGGGAATGACAAGAAATAGACTACATGTTTAGTACAAGTGCAGTATTTTTCTTGATCATGGGTTGGTGGAATCAAGAGTTTTGTTTCTTACTTACAGTTAGCTCTAGTGTGTACAACACTGTTACTGAGCTAGCTGTATGATACTGTTCTGCTTTGTTGCTTTTTGAGGGGAACTTTTTCTTGGGCTGGGTAGCTTGAGGCAGCAACTTAAACATAGCTGATTGAGCAGGTTCAAAGAGACATCCTTCTAATGGACTGAGGTGGCCAGATCTTTTTACAGATGAAAGAATATGGTAATGGAGATTCATAAGTTTTATCCATCTTGAAAAACACCTTGTTTGCACATGTAAAGTTCTTTCATACATTGACTTCTTAGCCCACTTCTATTGTATCTATATTAAAATTACTTAAACATTCTAATCTCTGAAAAGTTTAGTTCTGGGTTGAGGCTTCTGATATTTCATTAGAATGTCTGAGAGAAACTTCTTGACAGCACATTGCTGTTATTGGCAGAATAAAATCCAAATTTTCCAGAAAGAACACATTTTTAAACATTGTAAATTATTCTTGCATATTTACCTTAATACCCTTCCGAAAAAGGATATTGAATTCTTGTTAGAAGTTATTCCTTTAGAGATTAACATTGCTATTCATATTGTGCATGGTATGTATAGGACCTTGACTCTTCTAGTTGGTTGAGTAGGATCATCCAAATACGATCACCAGTACCACACAGAATTAATATATATTTAATTTTTGCAAAGAAAATATCATAGAGTTTTTTTTCCTAAACAGATTGAGTGCATTTCTTGCTTGTCTTTGTTCTTTGAAGAAATGTGAAGAAAAATGAATATGTAACAGAAATGTTCCCCAGCAGCAGTCTTTTGAAACTGGAGATAGTGTTTATCCATTAGTCCGGTTTAAAGGAATCTTATCTTCTAAAAGATTGTATTGTTTTTGAAGGCCTTGAGTTAGGATTCTGTTAAAAATGATTGTCATTGTTTGAACTATCAGCATTGATTTTGGTATTTTTTAAGACAGGGTCTCACTATGCAGTTCAGGCTGGCCTTGAGCTCACTTTGTAGCCCTGGTTGGTCTCGAACTTGCAACAATCCTCCTGCCTCAGCCTCTCAAGTGCTGGGAATACAGGCATGTGCCACCACACCTGGCTTATCAGTAACATTTTAATATGTAATATTGTCCATTTTTTGACAGTAGTCTAAGTTGTGGTTATAATAAAAGTTGTGTGCGTGTGGAGTAAATTCACTGACTTTAAAACAAGTTTTGTAAAAGATGCCTTTTATTTAAAGCAGGTTATCTTGTACAGTTACTCTAATTGTGGTGTTCCCTTCATTTTTATAGTAATCTTGTTGAGGATATAAAAATTGTCCTTATCATTACTGTCCTTGTCCCCACTGCCCCACCCCCACCTACTTCTCCTCCTACTAGGGAATGATCCCACAGCCATAATTGAATGAAAACTGCTGTGTCCTTTTTTTTGGAGATTGGGTCTTACTGAGTTCCTTAGACTGAGTTCCAATTTGAGATCCTCCTGCTCAGCCTTCCAGAGGGTGAGAAATTACAGACTTGGCACCATCATATGTGCTATAAGTTAGTCTCTTTTTTTTTTGGTCTTTTTGAGACAGGGTCAAGCTGGTCTTGAGTTTACTTTGTAGCCCAGGCTGCTCTGGAACTTTCAATGATCCTCCTGACTCAGCCTTGTGAGTGCTGTGATTACAGGCATGTGCCACCATGCCCGGCTAAGGTAGTCTTTTTAATTGATGTCATATGGTACATGTTTATGGGGTATAATGTTTTGATATATGTACACAGTGTATAGAACATGGAAGGAGTAAATCAAGCTAATTCTTGTATCCATTCACCTTCATTCTATGGTGAGAGTTTTGAAATGTACAAATACTGTTTTGATTTAAACATTTTTTTGGTGCGGTATGGGAGATTAAACTTAGGACCTTTGTGTGGAGTTACATCCACGTCCATTTGTATTTTTTGTTTTGAGAGTCTCTCTTAGTTGCCCAGTTGCCGACACTAGGCTTGAATTTGCTATCCTACTCGGTCTCCCTGAGTGCTGAGATTATAGGCTTGTGCCACTGTGCCCAGTTTGCAATACTTTATTACTTCTTTCTTTTTTTTTTTCTTGGTACTAGGAATCGAACTCAGGACCTTGTGCTTGCTAGGCAGGCACTTGTGCCGCTGAGCTATATCCCCAGCCCACTTTATTGCTGACTATAATCATCTTCCTGTGCATTTGCAGTAGATCTGGGAAGTTATTTCTTCTCTATGTGTGAAACTTTGGTGTTCTTTGATCAGCAGTTTGCAGTTTCTCCCACTTAAAGTCCATGTAAAAGTCTGCTTTCTGCTGGGCATGGTAGCACATGCTTATAATCTCAGCACTTGGGAGGCTGAGGCAGGAGGATCATCATGAGTTTGAGGTGAGCCGGGGCTTCATAGTGAGTTCAAGACCAGACCTTGTCTCTTTTGTTTTGTTTTTTTTGGTGCTGGGAATTGAATTTAGGACCTTGTGCTTGCCAGGCAGGTGCTTGTGTTGCTGAATTATTTCCCCAGCAAGACCTTGTCTTTAAAAAAATAACTAAAATAAAAATTTTAGGAGAGGTGGATATCATGAAAATAACAGTGGGCTAAGAATGGGAAGACAAGTCTTTTGTATGGATACTGCCAGCTGTCTCTAGGAGGAGGTAATTCTTGTGGTTATGAGCATTAAAGTTTGGGAAATTACTTTCAAAATTGTTATGTCTCTTGAGTTGCTCTGTCTAAATTTCCTCTTCAGTGTTTTGAAACAGGGTGTTTCTATGTTGCTTGGACTCAAGGTATTCTGCATCAGCCTTTAGAGTGTGATACAATACACCTGGGTCTGTTTTGTTTTATTCTCAAAAAATTTTAGAAATTACTGTGCACACACAGACATTTTTTCTCTCCTCTCAGGATGAGGGAATGTAATGTAATAAAAATTTCATAAAACTTGAGTCAGGTCTTAAAGGACATGTGGAATGGAAGCTTATATAGTTGTTAAAAGTATGGCATGTGACATTCATATTGCTTATGTGCGTTTTTTCAAAATATGGTGTGAATAGTATTAATTGCAGTCTAACACAGTGGTTCTATCTCAGCATTTCCTAGTGTACCTCCATTAAGTTATTTGGCTAATAAGAAATTTCAGCATAGATTTGGATCATCCCACCCTCATCTCTTTTTATTCACACTTTTAAGAACCAGTTGCCAGCTGAAATTATAAGTTGGCAAAAGTAAATTAAGGTTTGTGACTATTTAGATATATTGAAAGGCACTTGCAAATGCAATTAGAAGGGTAGGTTAAAAGGTAACTTGTATTTGCTTAACTTTATTTACAGTTGGAATTTAAGAACTAATGGCTGAGTGTTGAATTATTTTCTCCTGTAGTCTAGCGTGTCTATGCACATTTAAGTTTAATTTTATTGTATTAAAGGATTAGGGAGAATACCAGAATCATGGAAAGGGTTATACAGAGAAAAACAAACTGGACAGTGATAATTAGTGATGTCACCTGCACTTGAGCATTGAGGACTGACATTTGTCTACAGTGAGGTCTTTGGGGAGGTATTAAAAGTATGTTATTTTTATTTATTTATTTATTTTTGGTATCAGGAATCAAACTCAGGACCTAGAGCTTGCCAAGCAGGCGCTTGTGCCGCTGAGCTAAGCTACTATCCCCAGCCCATTACTTCAGTATAATAGAACTTGAATATGATTAATATGTTGTGTATAAAATTAGCAACAACAACAACAAAACGGATGGGTAGCCACACATTAAACCCAAGGGTTTGCACTGAGCTCCTTTTCAATTTTTTAATTTGAGACCTACCTTTGCACAGTGCTAGGTTTTCTCACTGACTCTCTAAGTTGCCTAGGCTAGGCTTGATTTTGGGATCCTCTTAAGGCGCTCAAAATGTTGGGATGACAAATGTGTACCACCACATCTGAATTTAAATTTTTAATTTATGTTGCAGTTGTACACATTTGGGGTACAGTGTAATATTTTGCGGTACTGGGGCTCAAACTCAAGACCTTGCACTTGCCAGGCAGGCGCTTATGCCACTGAGCTATATTCCCAGCCCTACAGTGTAGTATTTTGATATATGTATATAATGAAGAAGGATAAAATTGAGTTAATTTAACATTCACGCCTTTCTAATATTGAAGTGAGTTTTTGAGATTTACTTATATTTTAAAATATTTTCTTTTTTGTGTGTGCTAAGTACTGGGGATTAAACGCAGGGTCTTTGCATCTCAGCTCCATACCCAGACCTTTTTCTTTTTTGAGGGGTCTGGTAACGGTCTTGCTAAGTTGCCTCTTTGCGCAGGCTGGGCTTGAATGTGTTATCTTCTTGCCTCACTGCTCCCCAGACTACTAGGATTATAAGTATACACCCCCATGCCTGATTTAGACTTCATAGGTTTAAGGTGACATTTGATTATTTTATTTTATTTTATTTTTTTATTTTTTTTTTATTTATTTTTTTTTTGGCGGTACTGGGGATTGAACTCAGGACCCTGCGCTTGCTAGGCAGGTGCTTATTCCACTGAGCTATATCCCCAGCCCCACATTTGATTATTTTAAAGTGTTTCAGGGTTTTTAAAAACTTTATGCTAAATATAAATACCTCAGTAAATTTATGGTTGCTGCTGAGAACATTGAGATACCATTTCCTGGCTCTAATTGCTGCTTACTAGTATGTTTCAGTAGCTACCAAAAACTGCCTGCCTTTAATACAGTGGTAGTAGTAGTAGCTATTCTAAAAAACCACTTGTGGAGGTGGTTGATTTATGATACCATCTTTTGCAATCTGAGGTCTTTTTAAGCAGTAAGAAATGCCTATTTCAGGAACACCCCTGCAAAAGAGGTTTCAGTTTTTAAGTAGGAGGGTTTACCATATGTATTTTATCGGGTTGCAGGTATTATGTTTCTTTATGAAGTTGGTGTTTGACAGCGATACTGTAAATATGTTTCCTGTCTCAGAATACCTAAGGGGATATGTTCTGTAGGAGCTACTGAGAATCTTCACAATTCACTTTTAAAACTCACCTGTCTTAGTGTTACTGTGTTGGCAAAGTTAGAAATTGAACAAAGGTGTTTTAGGTTCTTCTCGGAAGAGTATTATCTTTTGACTGTTGGGGTCATCTGTATAATCTGAAAGTACCGTCTAGATTACATATTATTTCTGGTAACATCTTCCTTTTTGTAGAGAGTCATTGGTGTGGAAAACAGAATTCAGTAACTGCTTTTTCATTTGTGCCATTAAATTTAAAGATGCAGTGCATGTTAAGGAATACAAGGGTATATTTGCAAGGTAGAATATTGTCTCCTGGTGTTCAACTTTTTATTTAGTTATTATTTTGGTTATTTTTTGCCTTTTTGAGACAAGGTTTGCAATGGAGTTCAGGCTGGCCTTCAACTGACTTTGTAGCCCAGGCTGGCCTTCAACTGACTTTGTAGCCCAGGCTGGCCTCAAACTCACAGTGATTCTTGTGCCTCAGGCTTCTGAGTGCTGGGATTACAGGCGTGAGCCCAGATGTTCCAACATTTATAGGGTATACTTTTCCTTATTATAACAGTGATTCCTAATTGGAGTAAATTTTCTGTAAAAGCACAGAAAGCCAAATTACATAATGTTTTTCTTAATGTGTTACAAGTGAGTTTTTATGACACCATTTTTACTTATTAGTCTCACCTATTTAAAATAGTGGTAATAGGGCTGGAGGTACAGCTCAGTGGGCTAAGTGCTTGCCGCTGAGCACTAGGGCCCTGAGTTCGATCCCCGGTCCCGGAAAAAAAAAAGGGGGGGGAGCCATCGGATGGTTCCTTCTTAAAAAAAAAAAAATAAAATAAAATAAAATAGTGGTAATAATATTATGTATTGCAGAGCATATTTTTAAGAGACTGTAGTGTATTTTAGGATTATTTTTAAAGGGAAGATCTAAAGTATGTAATTACTAAGGAGTCTTATAAATGTTTGAGACCTTTGAGAATGTGCTTCAATCTGTTGGTTGGAGGAACTTTATCAGAATAATTGTATAGTCGTTATTTGTGTATTTTCAGAACTTGTACACATTTCTTATGTTAATAAAGCACACCTGTCACTGATTACAGAGGCCCATTCTGGTTTAGAAATTCACCTTTTAGGAATCTCGTAGTGTGTGACCCTTAATTTCTCTGTCGGGAAAGACAGTTTGGCATTTAATTGGAGACCCTTGAGGGTGGAGGATATATTTATTTGTAGACTTTGAGTCTTTTTTGTTCTTTTTCTGTGGAGGTCACAGCATAAGAGATTGCCTTTAATCTTGGCAATTTCCCAGGTCAAATGGAATGTTTCTAGAGTACTTATGGACCTGCTGGCAAATGGTCAAATCATAGCTGAAACCAGGTCTCTATTGGGGTAAAAATAAAGACAAAGAAAAAGCCAAATCAGTGTGGTGGTTGTCTTTAAGTGAACAATTGGTTAGCATCAACAAAGTTGTTTTTGTTAAAAAAAGGAACATTGAATTTACATTTATGTTGGAGAGTAAAGACATAGATTTTATAATTGCCATTATTTTCAATACTTTGTAAGATGAACTTACACATTTGAGGTACAGAATCTTAGAATACTTAAATGCTTAAATTAGTGGATTTGATGTCTCTCTTGACAACAGTGCCTTGTGATGTTGGTAATTTTGCCAGTGTGGTACTTTGGTTTTATCTTAATTTTTTGTATTATCTTAGTGGTCAGTTAATGTGAATTTAGCTAGAATTTTAGAAGCCATCAAAATAAGCAATAAATATTAAGGAGTTGTATATTTATGTATTCTTTGGGGGGGATCTTTTTGAGACAGGATCTCTCTATGCAGCTCAGGCTGGCCTTGAGTTCTCTTTGTAGCCCAGGCTGGTCTTGAATTTGCAACGATCTTCCTGTCTCAGCCTCCCCAGTGCTGGGATTACAGGCATGCATCACCACCCCCGGCAAGGAGTTGTATTTTTTTTTTTTTTTTTTTTTTTTTTTTTTTTTTTTTTAGTGCTACTTAGAGCTTTGTAGGTATTGACAAAAAGTTGTGGTAAAAATTTAGAATTTTTCACTATTAGTATAGGTGACAGTTTAGTATGATTCTTCTTCTATCTTGCCTGGTTGATCCTTTCCAAGCCTTACATTCCTGCTTGTCTTATGTGAGATTAGTTACTTCAGAT
>PVLD010018741.1:0-38197 GCA_004027595.1 Dinomys branickii | reverse complement strand
AAGAATTACATGCTCATTACTGGTCACATTTTCATAATTACATTAATGCCATCTGAAAAAAAAAGTCCAAGACTATAAATAAATAAATGACACTTGAAACTTGGAACCATTTTCTGAGAGAGTAAGCCTAATGAATTATGTCTGTTGACTGTCACAAAAACTACACAGTGAATTCAATAATCTCTCATATAGTTTATTACATTTCCTCCATTTAACCTCCTGCAGGCTCCCTAATGTCTATTCAGATCTATATTAAATTAAGCACCAATGCTAATGAAGGGCAATAAACGTGGCTGTCAGTGGATTTTTCTTTCATTAAGCACATTATCCTCTTACTGAGCTGTAAATGCGTAAACATTAGTTTTGTTAAACCATGCAAAAAGACAGGATGAAAATCAAGTTTTAATTGCACCCCTTAAGCAATCGACTATGTGCAGGGATAGGACTTTCTTCCCCTTTCTCCCTCAATTGTTTTTGGAAAGGATCTACGGAGTGCTCTGCAGTGGAGACAGAAGGGTCGGCTCGGTGCAGCGCGTCTTCGGCGTGAGGGCCTCCTTGCCGTCTGCCAGGAACCCGCTCTGTGCTGCCAGATCGATGCAGCCTGGCCATGCACTGCTCAGCCACTGCAGGGAGCAGAGATGGGACCCAGCGACCGCAGCAGATAGGACCACGCTTCCACAAGCAAGAGGCTCTGGCCATCAAGAGACCCCTGGAGGAGGTCAGTAACTCAACCATATACTGTAGCTATTTTCTAGCAGTTGGAAATAGGGAAATCAAAGGTGAATCACAGCACTGGGAGTACGGAATTCTAGCAAATTTCAATCTAAGTGATACAATAACTCGACAAAATAGAACGACGCTGTATTTGTTGAGTCTATATAATTAGTAATTACACTTGTATATTGATTTTAAAAAGGAAGAGGGCAAAACGCCTGTGAGGTCTATGCACATTAAGCAATTTTCAGAATCAGATTCCCAAAAAGAAAATGTTTACACCATAAATGTCATCTTTCTCAGCTATGTTACCAAGATAGCAAAGAAGATAAAGTGAATATTAGTGACCAAGGCAATGGTCGGTGCAGTAACTTTGCCAAAGACTCTTCTAGATCCATTTTTAGAAGTTCTTACTTTAGTCACTCTTGGTTGAAGTTTGTGACTTTGGGATAATTCTTGCTACTTCTGGGCCAACTGAAATTTTATGGAGAACTGTAAAACTCCCAAGAAAAGCAAGGGGAAGAAAATTTGTGCATGTTAATTATACAATGTAAAAATGTAAAAATTAAATTTAGCTTAGTTTTTTAAACAATCATAAACCCTGAGAATCACCCCTATGTATGTAAGCATTCCCCAACAAAACTTTTTATAGACTGAACTCATCACTATTTAAATATCCAAAAACATTTAAAATAGGCTGCTTGCCAAAACGGCTCACATAAAACATCTGTTCCTGGACAAATCCTTTTATCAGCTTATCTATGAAACCCTACAATGCTTCTTTTAACATCAGATACCTGAAGAATTAGACAAATAGATATGTGCTTTGTTCTGAGAGAAAAAGCACTAATATGTTCTTCCTTTGAAATAGTGAGTGATTTCCCACAAGTTTGCATGTCAATGAATGTTCTTTGATTTTTAAAAAATATTTGAACTTCAAATGGATTATGTGTAATTATAATTAAAACTCTGCTTCTAAAGTTAATGATATCTTCTTAATTTCAATTGTTTGGGGAAGAAGTAAGAGCTATCTAAATTTTTTACTTTAGTCAAAACCAGTTTTGCTCTTTTTTTTTTTTTTTTCTCAGCCAAAGATCAGGGTGAGTTGATTGACAAATTCTGGGTTTCAGAACTCTCTAGACAGGTTACTTCATACTGTCAAACACAACGTCAACATTTTAAAGTAAAAACTGTAGGTAAATTAAGATCATAATATGTCCACATATTCACATACCTAAAAAGTAATAGTAGCACCCATTTCTGATTTTCTTTTTTGTTTTTACTAACATAGTTTTCAATGGCCCATAACAGTTTAGGTTAACCCTTTATGATAGCAATCTCAATATGAAAACATATATAAAATGGTTTTAGTGTAAGTTCATTTTGGTTCAACTGTTTGGAAATATTTGTTAAATATCAAAAGTACACACGTCTATTTTCAATCAATATCTTGTGAGCAAAGACACTTCCCAGAAGGAGAGCCTGCCTCTGTGTCAGCTGTCTCTTCAGAGTTCTGATCACCCTGGTGACCTGAACCTCATGTTCTCCATGGTGTAATTAGTGACATTCTACTCTGGGGCTTTCAAAGCAAAAACAAAACAAAAAGCAAAAACAGAAACAAAACCCAGGAGGTGTGTATCATTTAATGTCTGAAACAGTCGACTGAATCACTCTAAATTGTGCTCCGAAGCTGGCGCATCAGCAGCTGGTTGAAAAGCGCAGAGGGCAGCTTTGATTCTCCCAGCTGACCCCTGGAGCCCTGGCAGGTCTGTCTCTCTAGACGCTCGCGGAAGACAAGAATTGTCTTTCCTGTGTGATTTGCGGCAACCTGGCTCTGATATTTCCTCGTGCCTATGATCCGATCTGTTTGATGTGTAGAACAGTCTTCAAGTCCTGACCCTTCTGATCCTGCCGCTGGATGTGGAAGTCTGTGGGGGCTAAACCGAGGCTGCAGATAGTCGTCAGTAGTTGTAATCACTGTTCCTGCCTGGGACAACACACAGCCTGAAGGACCCATGCGTGCAAAGCATGGTGAGCAGAGTGGTTGTGGCTTCCAACAAGCGCCTGGTGACAATCAGCTGCAGATGTGAGCTGGACCCGCCCCATGCTCAGGTTCGTGCGCACCTTACACCGTCCCATGAGTGGGGTTCGCATGTGTATCCCCATTTCACAGACTTCAGAAACTGAGGCTCAGAGAAGTCACAAATCTGCCCATGTCAGTTAGCGAGTGGCAGAGTGGCAGGAGGGCCCAGGCCGGTCCTAAAACACAACCCATGTTACAACCATAACCTGTAAACCTTACGCTGCACCAAGCCAAAGAGAGCTTGTGTGAGGCTTGAAACAACGTAGCTAGAACTGTTAAACTTTTAGACTAGCTCAGCGCTAGCATCAGGTAATTTACAAAGGGACCAAGGCATAGGAGGAGGAGGAAAGAGAAGAGGGGCGAAAGAGTTCATCTCTTATGGCCTCCAACCAGCTCCCCACAAGGACAGAATCGTTAGAGACAGCAAGCACGGACCAGTAAACATTAACATTATAAAAATGAATTAAATAACGGGGAACCCAAAAAAACCCTGCTTCCAAAGTATTACCAACCCCAAAGATACGGTTTTTTTTTTTATTGTAAAAAAAAAAAAAACGCTTGAAGCCGTGAGTGTGCATTGACGCTAATTGTCGTGCTCAAGACCTTGTTGACCTCAGCCGAGCAGACGTCGCATGTCACAGGACACAGAGTCTCGGGTCACGGGGCAGCCGGTCACGCGCCCTGGCGTCCTCTCCGAGGAGCAGCATTTGGACGACCTCGGTGTGAGAAGGGCACGGGGCCGCGTGGACAGGCCTGGAGGAGGGGTGTGCGGCGCTGGCCACGGCGACCTCCAGGTCCGCAGGGGGCCGCGGACATCCTGTGCCCGTACCCCCCGCTGGGGCCTCCTCCCCGGCTCACCACAGCCAGTGTTTCCACGTCTCCTCTGAACGGCGGGTGCCTGCTGTGTGTGGCAGCGGAGGGGCGTGCGAGTGAGAGACACGGGGGTTTGTGGGAGCTGGATCGCTGGGGTCCGCGCAGCTGTGCATTGGAGTCACGGTCATCATCGTCACTGGTCTCCGCCCTGGTGTGCCCAGCACTCAGGCAAGAGGTTCATGCGCTTTCGTGGCTGCGGCTAGCCGGCTAGCCGTGTCACGGAAGGGTCCCTGGGCCTCCCTTTAACCCCTGAGCCTCTGACTCGGACGGCAGTGGGGAGTGGGGAGCACCCAGCACCCTGTGCCCAGAAGGTGCAAGAGTTACCCGCCTCCTCTCCTGGCCCTGGGCAGGAGCTGGACACTGCCAGGGTAAAGGACACTCCAAGGTCCCAAAGAGCTCCTGGGAGAGCAAGTTCACCTGTAAAACAGTGAAATCCCGCTTGCAGCGGAACAGGGTCTTTTCTAATGAATGCATTTTGTTCACTGTCAAATATTTGAATAAACTTATGAACAGCTCAGTGTGCCATTCCATTATTGCCCAGTCCATTTTCTCATGTTCCAAACTTTGAACCACATTGTACCTTCGGCTCCTTGTGTTTCCTTTTTACTTGACGTCACCCTGTGACCATTACTCACGCCATTCTGGGCTTCGACAGAGGCTGTCGCAGTGTGAGGCCTCATCACAGGGGTTCCACCACCCCACTCAGCCAGGAGCCATCCCTGGCTTTGCATGCCTGGCTTACCTTCTCCCATCTCCCATCAAAGCACTGCACTTCGGGAACCCCAGTAACATCCCCGACTCAGCACAATGCCGGTAACATTAGGACAATAACTTATATACAGTTTGCCTGGTGAACTGGGCATAATGGCGCATGCCTGTAATCCCAGAACTGAGGAGGCTGAGGCAGGAAGATCGTGAGTTCAACACCAGCCTGGACTACAAAGTGAGCTCAAGGCCAGCCTGAACTGCATAGTGAGACCTCATCTCAAAAAGACAAAAAAAAAAAAAAAAGAAAAGAAAAAAATCCCTGGTGAATGGTAGAAATAAAGTATGATTCCATCGTATACTGTTTTATGATCTGATTTTTCTCCAGTGATTTTTCTTTAAAAATGGAGAAGAAGGGTAGTTTTCCATAGTGAAAACAGCGTGGTGGCCCACTTTGTTACAGTCCTGGTTTATAAAATTCAAATCTTTGTGTTATAGTATTGTTGGACATTGGGCTGGGGATATAGCTCAGTGGAATAAGCGCCCGCCTAGCAAGCACAGGGTCCTGAGTTCGATCCCCAGTACCGCAAAAAAAAAAAAAAAAAGGTATTGTTGGACATTGTCTCCTTGACTAATACTGAATTTAGTTTAGTGCTACAGTCACCTTCACACATGGCTTCGTCTGTAGACTCCAAGACAGGTATAGGTCCTTTCCACATGGATTCTTAAGCTAGTTCCATGAAATGGTCTTGTGTGCTTAGAAAAAGATCTCAGTCGTATGTGGTGGCACATACCTGTTATCCCAGCACTCGGAAGGCTGAGGCGGGAGGACTGCCACATGTTCAAGGCCAGGCTAGAATATAGCAAGATTTGTCACAAAAAATAAATTAAAAAAATAAACAACCTCCCTCAAAAAAACCCCTCATCTTTTCCTTATATAATATTGAGGCTTTCTATAACATTTTGGAATCTGCACTCATTTTATTATTAACATAGACTTTATTTTCCCTAATGTTTCTGTGCCAGTATTATTGTCTTCCCCTGGAAGTCTAAGCAAACTTCTCACTGTAGCTATAAATCACACATGAACAGACTCCAGATGCTCCCTTCTGCAGTAACATTTCCATACTCCCCTCATGTCTAGAAAAGTCACACACACACACACACACACACACACACACACACACTCACGCACACATGTCCTGCACCACATCTGCCCTGGAGGATCTGACAGCTGGAATCACATCTTGGTGATTATTTCTGATTAACGAAACTGCCAGCTCTTCATCTTGGCCAAATGTCCCAGCTCATCACAGCAATACTTACTCTTCAGCATGGCACAGGAGCGCGGAGCACAGTTTTTGTTTTGTTTTTTAACCATGGAAGCTAAATCCTGCTGAGATGGGCTCATATCACCCACCTCCTTCACAAATTACCTCCTCTTTAAAGCTGCCGCCCCGTCTACCTGCTATTTCTCTATTACTTCTCTATTGTTGTGAAATAGCCACACATTTGCCCACCCGAGTAACCCCTTCGGCTCCCCCACTGTCTCTGTGGTGAGCGTCCTCACAGTGCAGGGCAACCCCAAAATTTGACACTCCCCTGTCAAAATTCCGCTTTCCACAGTAGCTGTGCGAACTTTTTATTGCGTACTTTTTATAACAAATCAAGATCCAGATAGTTTATTTTCTGGAATATTCAAATACAATTACTTAGCATTAAATTGTCATCATTCAACACCAGGAATATTTTTTTAAATGTGCCCAGTTTCTGCTCCCAAATACAAGGCGAAACTCACAGGATGCCTTGAGATGAGGCAACATCACTGGAATGAGTTACTTTCTAAAGTGAACCTTAAAGGAGGGACACTCACGTGTACAGAGATGCTTACAGCGTTTAAACATGCACGTGACACGCTACAGAATTACAAGCTGAGATTTGTTGTCTAGCTACCTTTCCCTGCTGAGACAAAAGACTCCCCAACACCCAGAATTAAGGAAGGAAATGTTTATTTAGCTCACAGTGTGTGGAGGTTTCAGTCAGCTGGCTCCAAGGCAGGGTGGCACATGGCACCGGGGCAACACTTCAAGGTAGCAGCAAACAGAAAATAGAGCAAGAACAGAAGCAGGGGAAGCAGCCTCTTTCCCTCTGCTGTATCGTACCAGGCCATCACCCATGCCACCTCCCGGCCCTCCCCTTGCCCAAGCTCAGGATGTTTACAGGTGAAGACCCTGGCCCCCTGCTGAGTTCTTTCCTTAAGCTTCTAAACTTCTCAGTTCTCAAATTGACACAATGTATCAACCATTACAGGCATATTAAGCTCTCCACCTTTTCTTAGGCAAGTCTGCATCTCCTCTGTATTTGATTTTTATGATATTAAATACGCTCAGCAGGGACAAGTCTTAGGCACTGTTGAATTTACAGCCCCCTGGCTATTCCAGGCTAGTATGTAATTATGGTTACTTTATCAAACTCAATATTTTTGTTTACAACTAAGTAAAGACACAATCTAAAGGGAGAAGGAAATTTAAAAAGAGTATTTCAAAAGCAGGCAGAAGAGTGTGATAAGATCACATCTGTTTTACATGCACAGTGGAAACCTGGTGTGGATAGTTAGCATTAGCCCAGGTGCAGTGATGTACACGGTAATCCAGTGACTTGGAAGGCTGAGGCAGGAGGATCACAAGTTTGAGGCCAGCCTGGGAAACTTACTGAACCTTTGTGTCAAAACACAAAAAGTGCCAGAGAGGTTGCTCAGTGGTAGTGCACTTGCCTAGCATGGGTAACGTTTTGGGTTTAATCTCCAGTGCTATCTAAAAGACAAAAGAACTGAGGAGGGGACTCTAGTTTTGACAAACGCAAGTCTCAGTTCCTCTATTTAAAAACCAAACAAGCAAACAAACAAACAAACTGACTCCTCATTATAGCACTTTGAGCCCTTTGATCTCACTCTGAAGGATTTTTAAGAACTGGTACTGCTCATTACCCTCCTGGTATATCCCTCAGCTATAAGTGCAGTACAGCACTGTCTGACTGCTCTCATTGCTGAGACAAAATAACCAACCATCAAAGTTAAAGGAGGAAAGGTTTGTTTAACTCACAGTCTGTGGAGGTTTCAGTCCATAATCGGCTGGCTCCAAGGTAGGGTGGCCTGGCAGAGGGGCATCAGAGAGGAGAAACGATTTGTGGTGGGCAGGAGATGGCAAGGAAACAAGGGGTGACCACAGCTCCTTCTGTCCCTTCTTCTCATCCAGGCTGCTTAGGGCAGGCACCACTCACACCCTTCATTCTAGTGCCCTTGATCCTAGCACTGCACCATGAATCAATCCCAGCATCACACACTATGCACCCAGCTACCTCTGAAACGCCCCACCTGTGGCTGTGTGAGGCTTGGGGATACAGTGACACAGCTATAGACTTCCATGGTCCTCACCTAAACAGCTTTTTCCAGTGAGCTGATCTGTGCTCATTGCTGGCCTTCTTTCAAGTGCCTAACAATGTTCATCTGAATTCACACTCACATTTTTTGGAGCCTCTTCCATAGAAACAATCACCCAGTGCAAGAGAGAAACAGGAAACAAAGAGACACGTGCATAAATTCATAACTGCTGACTGTGACTGACTGAAGGAAAGTCCTCATTACTACAGGGAGAAATTCACAGATCGGGGGCTCAAAGGGGCAAGCGGATGGCACCAAGCTTACCCCGCAACCCAGGCTGTCCTCAGCACTGTGGAGGAATGGATGCACCGTTTGCCTGCTGCTACTTTTGTCTTATTTATGTTTTCGAATGATGTCATACCCCAGACTGTAAGAGCAAATTCCTTATTTCACATCTTTTACACTCCAAAGGAACTCAGCCAAGGGTTGGTGTGCAGAGATTATTCATTGATAGCTACGGCATTGTACCAAACATGTATTACAAGAACACCAGTAGAAAACAAATACAACTTCAGAAATAAAATATAATAGAGCTGAAGCCCAAAGTCATGTCAAGCAACGTGGATTACTTTTCTAGCAGTTGTTCTTCCTCCGGTTGTTCTGTGAGCACTTCCGTCTCGGGGATTCTTCCCCCTCTTTCTGCCCACAGACATTATCCTGTGGCTCACCACAGTGACCCTAACCCACTGGTGGGAATTCCACCTCCTGTCCCCAGGTCAAGCCAGGGAGGAAGGGTTTTCCCTAGTGAAAAAAAGGTAGAAGTGGCTCAAGAGTCATCTTCTTCCTGACAAGGAGTAAATGTGTGACCCCTGTCCGCAAACAGGGGGTCAAACCAAGGGGCCAAGCCCCATTGAGGGTGGCCAACAGTCAGTCGGTGCTCACACTGTGAGGCCCACAGTGAACCCCACTCTCGAAGTCCCCCTCAGGAGAGAGATGGCTGCTCCTCAGTCAGGGAGGGAGGCCAGGGCTAGTACTGAACCAGGTCCCTCGCGCTGGGCTTCACTGTAGCTCTTTTACATATGAGGTCACTCACACCTGCATTTCCTGTGCCTTTTCACTTTTAGTGACCTGATATAATCAGCTTTCTACTATCTGCATAGAGAAACCTGCGCTGAACATCATGAACAATTAATATAACAGAATGAATCATCTATTCACACTTGTTTTGTTTTGAGTATTATTAAAAATCTTTTCTAATGCTGAATTAATTTCACAATAGGGAAAATGTAAACCAGTCTGTTGTTTTTGTGAAAATTCAACTCTTACTTAATCAAGAACATTTCACCAAGATTCAGTGTGAGCACAAAAGGCTGTGGAGTTTCTAATCTACCCCACTTCCAAGACACAAAGGATCCTTTGCAAATTTAGATTTCTGTGGCATCAATCTGTACGTGGCCAACGATTCTCTTCGTCAGTAAGAAGTGCGGCCACTTTGACAGACCGTGGCTCAATAACAAACACGAGGGGCTAAGTTAGCACAGAGTTTGGGTGTGAACTCAGCGGCGGGATAATGACGGTTGCCAGGGATTTGTACTCGCTGTCACTTCTTACTAGTGTTGCCTGTCAAAATGTCTCTCTTTCTCATACAGAAGCCATAGAATTTGTACGGATAGCAATTACTTACGATGTACAGTGAAGCACATCAAAGCTAACAACCACTTCTTAGCCCTTCATTACTGGGTAGGCTCTTTGTTGCATGTAGTCAACCATTTTCATCTAAATTATTTATTTATACGGTATATTTGACAAGCATATATTTCTCGCTTTAGATTCTAATGGCATTTAAACCTTCCTAAAGAGTTATGCAGGTTTTTTAAATATTATCATTCACAAAACTTATCTTTATCCTATTACCATTGTACTGGCAATTAAATTCTCTAATTGGAACACCATATATACAAATAAGAAATTATAAACACAAAGGCAGATGACCATAAGTATGTTCAATAATAAATCATATATTTAAAATGCTAGAGTGCAGCCAATAGAAGAAATAGTCAAATTTGCTTGTTGGATGCAGTCTTCTATAAAATCTCCAGCATGCAAACCAAGAGATGTTATCCAACCTCACCCTGCTGTTTACTCAACTCGCTTGAACAAATAACCTTCAAAGATACGTCTCTGATATAATGGGATCTAAACATCATAGAACAGTGAATAATTCCTCATGAATTTTATTTCCAGCACCAGAAGAAATTATCATTCAGATTTAGCTTAGAAATGTTGGTAAAGGTTTTCCAATTGCAGGACAATCTCAGGTTATTGTACAGCACATAATATGTGAGATTTTTACTTGTAATTCAATGATTAAATAGACATAACAATATACATAACACTGGATGTTCAAATTACATGTATCCCATACAGAAGAAAGTCAATAAATGTTTCTTAAACTGATTTATTGTAAAGAAGAAGAAAATTCTAAAAACGATTCTAAAGGATCACCAGGCACAGTGGTGCTCACCTATAATCTTAGCACTCAGGAGGCTGAGGCAGGAGGATACCCACAAGCTTAAAGTCTCCTGAGCTGCACAGTGAGTTCAAGGCCTCAGTGAACTACAAAGCAAGCATAGGTTCAGGGGAATAAGCCACTCCACCCAAGGAAAAAAGAATACTTCTGCACATGAAGAAATGGAAAGAAATAAACATAAGGTACATCTTAAATCTAAAACTGGGAAGGGTTATAGGTACTACATACAACTTTTCCAGAAGATACGCAAATTTTCACATAGAAACATAATCCGGCCTCTTGTGACTGTTTGAAGGACAATATATTGATGCTTAGTTTTGTAGGAATGGTTTAAAAGCTTTGAAGGAAAAATATGAAAAAAATACTATGATGTAAGGAAAGCGTACTTCCGTGGGCCACAGGGATGGTGTTGCTTTAGCACATTCCCATTGCTGTCCCACTCCTGGTTCCTGTGCCACCGTCCTGGGGTGAGAGGAACAGCCAGCACCAGGAATGATGAAGTCACTCACTGAGACAGCCCTGGGAGAGGTGTTTCCCCCAAATGTGCCTACTTGGGAAAGTGTCTAAGAGGCCTTCCAGTTACAATACCCAAGATGAGTGAAAGATGTATAAAAAGTGACCGAGAACACACAGACCACAGCCAGGCAGGGAGGCTTTCCCCAGGCCCTGCGTCCCTGGAAGCCCTCACTGCAACAGGCTGGACTAAGGTCGCCGCCTATCTGCTCTCTGTGACAAGTCACAGAATAGGAAGATGCAACCAAACATCTCTACCCCTTCAATTTCTTTCTTATCAGGTGGGATCCTGACACAGCGATTATCACTCTGTTTCAAGCAAATGTAGACGGAGTGATAGCAAAAGGAAAAGACTGGAAGAACAGAAGAGAAGAAAGAATATCAGAAAGTAAGGTGAGAATAAAGTGATCTCTGTATAGCTGCTGTGAAAGGATTTAATGTATGCACAGGCATAATTTGAACAATATAATGCTTTACATAGTGAGAAAAGCATAGCCTCTATAGCATATATAAAGGCAAAACAATAATTCTACTCGCAAGTAAGAAGTGCATCCCACGTTTCTCATGAAAAAGCCACAAAGATATTAGAGAAAGTGGTGAAGCAGACCAGAAAGAGACAGAAGTGTTAGCCTCGCTTGGGGAAAAGGTCTTTCCTCCTAGAGAACACTGCCTTTCTCTGGTGATCATTAACACCGAAGGTCTTAGGTTGCCACGGCCCTGATGAATCTAGCTGCTGAGGTTGCAGCTTTTCACTTTCCAGTGCCAAAGGCAAAAGACTCACAGGCCGTGTCTCAAGGCCACCATTCTAGCACACTATGGCCAAGTCTGATGGTAACAAGCACAGTGAAGAGAAGAAGTCAGGATTCAGACAAAGAAGCAGAAGAAGGATGTCAGAACAGAAGCTAAAGCCAGCCAGTAGGAAAGTGCCACATGCAAAGAAAGACCGACGCACAATAAAGGACAAATAAAGCCAGGCTAAAAGAGACTGAGGAGCAAAGAAAGGCAAGAAAGAAAAGGGAGAAAGAAGCTGAATACATGAAAGTTTGTTCATCCCTACCACAAAAACAGTAGTGTTAAGAATGCACAAAAAATTAGCAGAATGAACAGTAAATGTAGTAGAAGTTTGAACTGAAAAGTTGGAACAAATAAATTCTAAAAGCAATTGAAATGTGTAATAATGACAGATTTGACTTCTGTAGAAAGGAAAGCTTTAAAATCCTATTTGGAAAAGATTTTCATTGTCTTACTGGGAAGAATATTATCATCAATCATTTGTGTTACTACAACATACTTGGTAAGCAGTTGTTCAGAATTTGTCTAGACAAAGTACATGGCATAAAATGTCTCATACTCTGAACTATCACTGGGAAGAGTAAGGCAAAGACCCAGGGTCAGCTAAAAACCCAGGTTTCACTTTTTCTTTACTTACTACACACACACACACACATACATACACACACACACACACACACACACACACACAAAGCCAGACACTCAAACTGTTATAAGAAACAAATGTGCCCAACATTTCTGTAGTGAGACTGTTGTGGCTCATGTCTGGATGTCTCCCCAAAGCCTCACACGATCACAGGTGGGGCTTTTTTGAGGTGGCTGAATCTAGCACATTTGATACTGGAATTAAGAGTTATATAACTGAATGGGTTTGGCATAGCTCTGGGTGTGAAGAATGGAAGCTCTATGCTGGGTAGAGGGGGCACCAGTCAGTAGATTGATAGCCTGGATGGATTATAAAGGGAGAGAAGGAAGGCAGGCTTCTGCTGCTTCACTGTCTCCTGCCTGCCCTGCCATGGACTGTTTATCCTCTGCTAGTCTGCCCTGCCTTAGAGTGAGCTGACTATAGACTGAAACCTCTGCAAGCTGTGAGCTAAACTTTGAGTATCAGGTATTTTGTCTCAGTGATGAGAAAAGTAACTAAGACAGACTAAAACATAACCTCTAATTTGTGAATAATTTATGTAATGCTCACATTCAATTTTCTATCTAAGGCAAGACTATGGTATCACATTTAGCTAGCCAATGCTTTGTCTAACACATACACTTTAACGTGAAAGTTTTCCATGTGTTGAGAGGAAAAACAGAAAAATACCCACAGTCTCCTCTGCTGTTTGTGCTTCTGATAGGTCACCTGGTTTCAAACCACTCTTTCTGTACTTATTGGATACATGTGAGCCTAGTCTTTGTCTCTTCATCAATAAAGTGGAGATGTTCAGAATACTGTCTGCCCATATTCCATCCAGGGTTGCTTTGAGAACAAAGTTGATAAAGCACAGGTTAAGGGCCATGCGTTCTGACTGGCACACAGCAAGTACGCGTTAATTGCCAGTCTTGTCGTTATCAGTACCACTGTCATTGTTATCTGTTCAAGTCAGACCCAGGGATAATTCACACTTAGGGAATTTCTGTCTTACTTCTTCCCATAAAGTAGAAAAACTGGAGAACTCTTGTGATGCTTGCTTTTGATTGCCAATGTGATCAGTGTTGTCACTTAGACCTAGAGTGGCCCCCAAAGTCTCCTGTGTTCCTGGAAGGTGCCCGGGTCATGGGTGCTGCACTCATGAGAAGACTGACCCGCTGAGGAGCTAATAGCTAAAGGTATCTGACTGGAAGTGCTGCATTACTGGGCTCATCCCTGGGAAGGTCTCTCTCCTTGCCTGGCCCCGCCCTCCTCTGTGCTTCCCTGTGCCATGATGTCAGCAGCTCTCCTCCCTCACCCTTCTGCCATGATGCTTCTGCTGTGGAGCCAGACCGCCACAGATCGTGCGTCTGCGACCATCACCCAAAATAAACCTTCCCGTACTTAAGCTGCAGGTGTTGGGTATTTTGTCCCAGCGATGTGGAAGTGGCTAAGACAACTAACTTAATGGACATCTAGGGGATTAGCAAAGTTGCATGTGTCTGAGTTGGTCATAGGGGTGACCTCGGGGAGTGTATCTGGCCCCTGCCCCCTTCCTCTCTGGCTCTTCCCCATATGCTTCCCATATGCCACACATAAGCAGCTTTCCTCTGCCAGGCTCTTCCACTGTGACATCCCTGTCTTCGGGCAAGCTTACCATGGACTGAAACCTCCCGCACCATGAACCAAGATAAATTGTTTCTTCTTGAAGTTGTGGTGTCAGGTATTTTGTTTCATCAACAACTCTAACACTGGCAACAACATTCACAGCTTGTCACGTTCCCCAGTTGTTATTTTGATCCCCACCACAGAATACTGAATAAGCATTTAAATGGATAATTTCCTATAAATGCATTTATCCTCCTCAGAATTCAGTTGAAGCTGTTGAAATAATATCACTTTGACACATCATTCCAACCATGTTTATAATCTGGAGCGACAGAATCCCCAACCCAGAGGCTTGCGGGCTTGCTTTTTGTGGCACCCAATTGCTTCGGTCAAGGAGGACAAAGAAGACAGACACGGGGCTGCTCTATGATCTTCTGCTTCTGTTCTTGCCATTCTTGCTAAAAATGATAAGCAACATTATTTAGGGTGTTTTGTTTTGTTTGTTTTATTTTGTTTGAGACAGGGTCTTGCTGTGTAGTCCAGGCTGGCACTGAACTCTGTGTAGCCCAGGCTGGCCTCAAACTCAAGGTAATCTTCCTGCCTCACCCTCCTGAGTGCTCGGATTATAGGTGTGCACCACCACACCCAGCTCATTATTTAGTTTAAAATGTAAAATCTTTCTGGATTTTAAACTGAGGATGGGCACCGACCACAATTTACATGCCATCATAGTCTAAACCAGTGACCACGAGCCTCATAGAGACACATGTACAAACTGCACTCACAAGACCATTTGTTTGTCACAAAGTGCCAACACTGCGATGAAATCTAAATACTGAGGCTATAGTTTAGGAAAAATAACTCTACATTAACATCATTTTTCTTTTTTCTTTTTTTTTTGGTACTGGGAAACATCTTTTGTCTTTAAGAAAAACATGGAGCATAGGTTTAGGATCAGAAGGAAAGGACTGCCTGATGGCACTTGGCAATTGGCAGGAAGGAATGTGTGTGTAACTTGAGGGAGGAGAGACAAACCCTTCCACCACCTCATTAGTGTACAACAGAGATTTTTTCGTTCCTTGAGGAAAAAAAACATAGACTTCTGGGAAGATGGTCACCAGGTAAGCAGAAGACAAAGATCCTCTTGGAGGATTGCCACCCAAACACTGGATTATAGCAACATTAAAAGGACAAGAAGGAGAGAAGTTGATCCCCTGGCCCCAGGAAGTTATTGAAATGAGAGTTGAGGTCGTCAGAAAGAGCAAACCAGACCCCTCCTGGAGAAGCAGCTCAGGCAGCTGCCATGGCGCAGTTGGATCTGTCTGCTGGACCAAAGCCAGAACAGGGGGTAGGCCTGAGAGGGAGCAGCGGTGGTGAGGAAGAGCTATGGCGACCTCAGAGCACTGACTCCCAAGAGTGGAGTGAGTGGTGGCAGAATGCTCACAGCCTTTTCCACCTGCCACACCAGACTAGCTGCATTTGGACCTGCCCCTGCCCAGAGCCGGCCTACCCTGCGTGCCTCACCTGCCGAGGCTACCTCCTCACCCTCACTTGTTCCCTCAGTGCATCCAGACGTCCGCAGGCTCTGTGGCACCTCCAGTTTTGGACTGGAGACCGCACCATGCTCGCCAATGAGAGCTGGGAACCAGAGCCCAGCAACATGGAGCCAAACTCCAGCAGCGTGAGCCATGGGGCATGGTCCTGCATCGGGGTGTGCACAGAGCTGATGCCAGGTATGGGCGGAGCTGTCACTAGGCCTGAACCTGCCATTGGGCACGGTCCCACTGCGGGGCACATGTGAGGCCACCGCCAACTGTGTGGTGATGCTGTGGGGGACGCAGAGCTGCCACGGGACCTACAGGGCCATGTGATTCCACCGTGGGCCCCATGGTCCCACCCCTGCCCCAGATCCCTTTCCCTTGGCCACTGCCCCCAGTGCCGGCCCTCCAATATCCTCGGCCTGCGACTCGGAAGAGGAGCAACAGCTACTGGTCAGCGAGAGCAGCCAGGTCAACAACAATGAGCTGGAGGGCTGAGGCTTGCTACTAATATGAGCACCGAGAAGGGCTTCACATCCCTGGAAAATAAGAACTTTGTGTCAACCCATGGAGATAAGATATATGAAAAACAGCAGTCCTGGAGATCGAGAGATGACAACATACTTTACACAGAAGACCTGAGAAACTCCTCCAATTGTCTTCCAAAACTGAGAACTAAACTTAGTGCACACCCTGGACTACCTCAGTGAGCACGGGTGGGGGAGACCTCACACCACTTTTGCCCAGCATCAAAGGATTTGAAATGAGAACTGAAACCCTCACAAGGAGCAAACAAGACTCCTTCCTGAAAAACAGCTTGGCGACCGCCATGGTGCAGTTAGAGGAAGAGAAGGAGAAGGAGGGAGTCACCACTCCATACACACCCTCGGCCGCTCCCTCCTTCCTATGCTCACAGCTTCAGCTTCGGAAGCCCACGCTCATGGAAGCCTGCTGACTTGGCAAGAGGAGAGCGAGGTTCTGAGAACTGGGCCAAAACCGGAGTGGAGAAAGCCCAGCCTGGAAGGTGACAGGGAAAATAGCAGAGAAGGATCCTCTCATAGGACCGCCACCCAGACACTGGACTATAACAACATGAGAATGACAAGAGGGAGAGAGGTGGTGTTATGGTTGATACATTGTGTCAACTTGGGGAATCTAGAGGTTTGGCTGAGTGACTCAGGAGGAAGCGGGGGTGCTTCCTTTGTAAACATCCTGAGTGTGTGGAAGAGGAGGGCATGGCGCCTGTGTGAGAGCTACACGCCCCCTGGGTGGGGGTAGGCTGTTTACAATGTAAGGGAAGAGAAGAGGCTACTTGCAGCCATTCCTCCCTTTTGCTCTGGTTGTTTTTGCTGTGCTCTGCTGCCATGAACATTTGCCCTCTGCCATGTGCCACTCTGCCTCAAAACCAGCCATATATGGACTAAAACCTCCACAAACTGTAAGCTAAATAAACCTTTCCTTCCTTCATTTTGGGTGTTGGGTATTTTGTCTCAGCAATGACAGAAAAATAACCAAGACAGGTGGGTCCCCTGGTATCAGGAAGGTAAAATGAGAATCAAGTCGGGGATCTCCCTGCAGCCTTCATGGGGACTCTGAGGACTTGGACTGGGCCCCCAGGAGCACCTCATTGGGTCAGAGCCCAGTGGTCTACGGGAGTGACCCCAAAGACTGGTCCAGGTCACCCGGGAGCACCTCGCTGGGGCAAACACGGTGGTCTTCGGGGGCAACCCTGAGGACTCAACTGAGCCCCCAGGAGCGCCTTGTTGGATGGAGCCCGGTGGTCCACAGGCAGGACCCACAAACCTAATCAGGACTCTGGGAGCGCCTCATTGGGGCGGAGCCGGGTGGTCTGCAGGGACGACTCAGTGGACTAGTCCAGGCATCCAGGAGCACCTCGTTCAGGTGGAGCCCGGCAGTCTGTGGGGGCGACCCTGCCCTGGGAGTGCCCCAGGAGCAGAGCCCATCAGTACTCAGGTGCAACCCTGAGGACTCCCCCAGGAGCACCTTGGAGGGGCAGAGCCCGGCAGTCCATGGGCGGCCCAGTGGACTCAAGCAGGTCCCTAGGAGCACACTGTGGTGGAGCCCCGTGGTCCGTGAGTGGAACCCTCGGGCTGGGCCAGACCTGCAAGGGCCTTGAGGGCTTACCAATCGGGTATGACCACAGTGTATTTGGGTCCCTGCCTGTGTACGGTCCTTGAGGATGGTGCTTTTCCACCTAGTGCCATAGTGATTTGAGTGCACCATATTTGTTACAGCATAATTTGAAGCAGCCATGTGCCTCCCCAATGTGAGAGCCCCAGGGAGTAAATAAACCAAAAAGTACAGTTATCATCAGAGGAAACGATTGATTGGATGGGAGAACAATGGAGATGAGGGTGGAGAAAATTGATTAATTGAATGTGCCATCATTTGTATAACTGAGTAACAAAAGTGAAGACATCATTTTGCAATACAGCATCCGTTTTTAATTCCCCAATATCTGCTCTATAATTCTGTGTTTCCTTTATTGTTTTTGCACTTTTCTGGTTTGTAACTAAGAAATGTGAAGATAACATTATGTAATGCAGCATGCATTGTTAATCCCCTACTATCTTCTGTATAATTGTGTATTTCCTCCATTGTTTTTGAGATAACTGACAAATATGAAGATGATATTATGTAAACCAGCATTCATTGTCAATCCCCTACTATCTTCTCTATAACTTGTGTATTGCTTTATTGTTTTTGTGTTATTTGAGTTTATATTATTTTATCTTTAAAAAAAAAAAAGAAAAACACAATAACACACATTCCATAGGTCCACCATCACTATTCTAGACTATATAGCAACTTTCAGATGTGAAATTTCAGGGATGGAACCTAAAGAAGAAAAAGTGTATCTAAGTCTCTAATGGGTCTCGTGTTGTTTGAGAAAGAAAAAATGCAAATTGTTGAAAGTATTTTAATTCTGTTGTTTGCTAGAAAACAGTATACAAAACCGAACCTATAAGAGAAACGTGCCACTGAAAAGACACAGCACCATACAGGTGACTGATTGCTTGACTGACTGGGCTGCCCCACCCTGCTGCCTGGAGCTCCTGATGTGATAGGTGTGCCGGTCACCTAACCTTGTCCTCGAGGCACTGGTCTCCAGAGCCCCCACGAGGAGGGAAGTCCTGGCTGAAGCCCTGGGATTGCTTAAGAACACTGTGAACCATAAGAATGAGGCTGAGAGGGATGACAATAGATGGCAGAGATGGGGAGGGAGAGAGAGTCCTGGTGACAAAAATCCCTGCAGTCATTTACTAAAGAGCAACCAAGCTCATGAGGCTCTTGGATCACAGGCCCAGTTATTTTCCTGCTTGAACTGGGTTTTTGTTGGAATTTTCTACTTTAAGCCTGGACATTGTATGTAGCACCTAAAGACTGGTATCTTGGTTCATGAATTTCATTCATTCCACGATTCTGGGAAAGATGAAGTAGTTGTGTGCCAGCTGATGGGGAGTTCATAAATGGGAGAAAAATTTTGCCAAACCACAAAATTCTGTGAACTGAGGCATTACTGTAATGTCAAAGAATGCTAACCACCCCTTCTCACACACCGAAATCCTGCCTGGGACGGCTGCAGTCTCTTCTAATCAAGGCCACGAGGAGGAGCCCCAGACAGGAGGACCTTTCAAGTCAGAGGGGAAGACACTGCCTCTCCCAGGCTTCTCACAGCTGAACAGTGCAGCACTGCTGAATTGGCGTCTTAGTGGAAATGAGAATATGTGAGTTCACCTTCCTTTCCCTTCCTTCCGCTCCTAGAATGGAGAAATGCTGATGGCTCTCGGTTGGTCATCGTTAGCTTTGACAGGAGGCTCGGGCTGAAAGGTGTGCCGAGGGAGGACAGGAGGAGCTGAAGTCTGCGGCAACAAAGTGCCACACAGCCTGGAAAACGCACCCCCAGCCTGTTGTGTGAGAAGTAAACCTCCACCTTGCTAAGCTGGGGCTCCGGTCCCTGCAGCTGAACATACTCCTTGGATCACCTGCTAGATCCCTCTTGGAATGAGTTGCTCTCAACAACCTAAAATCTATCAAACTGACTTAGAGCGGGAAACTGGGAGACAGAGCAAGTGATAAAGTATAAATTTAGCTCAGGGTGTACCCAGTCGGTGGAGGCCTCAGCTCTCACTGAGTGCACAGACACTCTACCCAAACAGAAACCAGTAAGAGCAGTGCTCTACCACGGTACCTTTGCAGGGAACACTGGCCCAGTCTTTGCAAAACACTTTCTTCTAAGAATTATTTGTCACTACTGAGCACAGCTGTCAAACACCACATTAAGGTTGCTGCTTTCCCACCCACGCTGTTTATGTTAGGAGACCTTGGAGGCAGCTTTTTGGTGAGAAGAGTCAGGCCAGTCAGGCTTAAATAGGCAGTGTCCATGCCATGTTTGGCTGATATAATATGGCCTCAACTGGAGATGGCAAGTGTACTCGTGGGGAAGGGTACGAGTGTTGGATTGCTAAAGAAACTGCAAGACTGACGAAAAGCCTTGTAACTGACCTTTAAGTCTAATCTCAAGCCCACTTCTCTCTTCACAGGAAATAGGCTGTAAACACTATGCCCTGTGGTAGAGGAGCAAATTCCCACAGCTCGTCTCAGAGGTAGGGACAGTATACAGGGAAGACCCTTCCCAGGGCACAGAATTAGGGAATCAGATAACCTGACCAAGGAGATTGCTCCACCTCACAGAGAGGAGCCGTTCCCCTTCCCATGTGCCTGTGCATGTGCTGTGTGAGGGGCAGTGGGCTGACTTCTACTTCACAGGCTTAGGCCACCTGGACTTAGTGAAATCGGCTGCTCATCAGCCCGACAGCTGGACTCAGAGCCATGTTCAGACAGACTGTATTTGGAGCTTTTCCACGCATGAGTAAAGGCAAAGCTGTTTGGTGCCAAGAGGTTGGGTTGTGGAAGGAGTGGTCTGAGGCCTCTGAAAGGTGTTGTCCTGTTTTACACTGGGATTGTCCTTGCGGGTGTGGCCACAGGACCCCGTGCCTGAGTTCTGGTCGGAAGAACATAAGCAGAAGTTGCCTGTGTGACTTCTGGAGTTGTAACTAAAGCAAGGGGACAAAAGGTGACATGGCCTTCTGTTTTCTTTCCTGGGGTCTTACATGTGATCAGACCCAAAAGGTACGGCAGCCATGTGTGATCAGGAAGGGACTCCAATGACTACGGGAGAGAAGCCATGCACCATAAACAGTAAGAAGGAAAGATCCAGACTTTTGTAGGAGCAGGTCCTCCTTCCCCTACTGTGGAGGACCACCTAGGTGACAGGCCTTGAAGCAGGAGCAATTGCCTCCATTTTGGCTGAGCCTGACCCTATTTGCATGTATTGATGTGTACAGGGCTGGTTAGGACTTTTCCTTATCCCTTCAACTGGCTTTAAACAATGCATATCGGTCCAGCTGTGGTGCTGACAGTAGTCTTGGGAGAGGGCAGCGTGTTTCCCCACCCCTGTTGCTCCCCTGAGGGATGAGGCGGGATGTGTGAGCCAGTGCTCCCTGCTGTCCGCTGGGATCAGCCTTGGGATAGAGGCTGTGACTTCTGGGGCTTCCAAGACTACACATCAGAGCTGAAGCCAAACCGTTAGATACCACCTCAGTTGTGTTATGCAGATGACTCTTTCTGCAGATCCTTTTCTCTGCGTCTGCCGAGGGGATTTCAGGCCTCCTACCTCGCCCAGCTCATGGACTCACAGCCACTCATCCTCCAGCCACTCCCTCCTTCATGAATGAATAAAAACTGAGTTGGGCCTTGTGTGGAGACCTTTGTTCTGGGTGGCCATCATCATGGCTGGACTTCATCCCATAACTACAAATATGCCTTAGTGTCTTTATTCTCACCATGGGTTGCACTGGAAGTGGTAGATTGGAATTGACTCACCAGAATTCCAGTAACTTTTCATGGGACCACAAATATAAACCTCCTGGGCCCTGAGGAGGACTGGGCAGGTCTCTCTATACTCTGCTGTCCTTCAACACAACATAGCACCCTGTGCTTGCCACTGGTCCCCATAGCCACACCCTTCACTCATGCTGTTTGCATACCTCAAAAGATGCAGAAGACTGGACAGCAGCTGGCTATGCTGGAATTGACTTCTTTGTTCCATTTTACCAAAGTCCACGTTTAAAATCATTGGTTGGGTAGGTGAAATTAAGAAAACATTTCCTACATGCTATGGTGAGAAAGTTTGCGCTCCCTGAAATTCCTGTGTGGACCAATCCCCAGTATGGAGTGTTACAAGGCACAGCTTTGGGGTGAGCCCGACAAGGAGTCCCTGAGAAATGGGCTTAGTGCCCTTTCCACAGAGCCTCCAGAGAGCTCCTTCTGACCTAATCAGGACACACAGAAAGGCTCCATCTGGGAGGACCCAGGCCATCTCCAGACACTGCCCATGCTTACATCTAGGACTGTCCAGGCTCCCAGAAATAAACTTCTGTACTTTTAAAGTTACCTATTCAAGATACTTTGTTGTATCAAGCCAAACAGACTAATATAGTATGGAAAGAAATATACACATGAATCATGCATACAATCATTGGTTTTGCTGTCTTATCTGATAAAGTCTATAACATGAAGTATCTGCCCACTGACCTTGTAGCTGAAGTCTTGCACTATTCACTTCTGCTTTCACAGTGCTTAATACAGTACCTGGCACATAGCAGCTTTTCAGTATTTAACAGACAAATGGGAAACTGTACTTCAGATGCCAAGGACATATAAATGCGTCTCATCAATGCTGCAATCCCAGGAGACAGATTTCTTATAGGACAAAAGTAAAGACTTGTGAGCAAAGTTTCAATGTCAACTTCTTTCTGTCCAAACTGGGACTGATTCAGGAAAACTGAGACATCTACTCACCCATGCACATATTGTAGGTACACGAGACATATCACTCCACACATCTCTACATGGATGGTTGCACGTGTCCATGAAATGCAGCAAAGATTTAACTGATTCGATTTAGATGTATGGTTTGTTACTTTTAAAAGAAAGTACCCAAAATGTCTGTTTTCATCTTAAAGAGAAAATGTTTTCCTGCCCAAGAACTGATGAAAGGCCCCTCCTTCCCATGAACCCCACCCCCATGAGCATCCGTCCTCCAAGTGCGGAGGTCTGGTTTTCCATCACTCTTGGGGGACACCTGGGTTCTGTGAATTATTGAAATCTGAGTCTAAGAAGCTCTCAAGATAAACTGACAGATTTCTCAAGATTAAAAAAGATTAGCAAGAATTTGTTTGCAATACATAAATCTACACCAACATAGCTACTCTGGGGCAGAACGGCCTTGGGGGGGTGTGGAGAGAGAGAGGAAGAGAGAGAGCCTCATGGCCTAGCCACCTCTTAAAGCTCTCACTTAATGCTGTAAGTGGCAATTACATTTCAACATGAGTTTGTAAAGGGACAGATATTCAAACCACAGCATCACTTGGACCCTGTAGCACCCATTACCTGACTGGCTGCACTGACCCATGCTTCTGGAAAGTTCCCGGTGCCACACTCCTGTGTGTTTTGTTCTCTCCTTCCTGCTTCTCTCTCTTCTTCCTCATCCTTCTTCTTCCTCCTTCCCCGCTCTGATGTCTTGCCCCTCACCCCTCTGACACAGGTAATGCAGCGGCATCCTCTGACCCTCAGACCCAGATTTCCCACCTCAGGATTGGGAGGACACCCCACAGGTCCTGTTCTCCATGAGCACCCAGTCTGCGATGCTTTCCACAAGAGCAGCGCCCGCAGACAAGTGCTGGTGCCAGGGCGTCCTCACTGGAGTGAGGCAGCCAGGGACTTCCGTGAACTACAGTTGACTCCTGGGTTCACAGATGGGTCACAGAGATGGGAAGTGCAGAGGACATGATGTTCGACTTGCTGCGAGTCAAGAATGTGGGAGAACAGTACTGGGAAAGCTGAGGCGGGAGGATTGCAATTAGTGAGACCTTGTCTAAAAATAAAAAGGACTGAGGGTGTAGGTTAGTGTTCCCTGGGTTCAACGCCATAATACCAAAAAATTTTACAAAAGAAAAATAAAATGAATACAACTTATACCACAAGGATTAGGGTCCACAGCTCTTCTACACCAAGGCAAGGCCACGTCTTCCTCTGCCACTCTCGCCTCTCGGCCCTGCACATTACTCTTCCCGAGCCCAGAGGTTCTCACCAGCTTGCAAGGTTCCCTGCATGGGAACCAGGATAACGGGAGGTGGCCAGCACTGGGCGGGCACCGTGCTCAGCACACCGTGGACCTTCAGTGACCTCCGAGAGACTCTGACTCTTACCCAACAGTAAAGGCATCACTGTGTCTGCTCAGGGTCCAGCCACCTTCCCTGCCCATGTCACCTCCCTGGGGACCTGGGGCCTTCACACTTCCCTGTGGGGCTTCTCCATGCACACCTCTGAGCCCCAAGACCACAGCCCCCAATCCTTCCCCATCTGAGTCCCTCCCCATTGTAAGTGTGTGCTGCACTGTGCAGAACAAGGTGAATTCTATTGGTCAGGAAATCTCCCTGCAGAATGGAACCCCTGTATTACAAAATCCAGTTAAAAATGAAACTGCACCTATTCAAAAATAGCTCTGGAAATAGAGTCATGGTTTTACTTTTAATTATTCCTGATTATAATTCTAATTTTCAGTGAACCAGGTAATAACTTTAGTGATGAGGAGAGTGTATTTTCCTGTAAAATAGTTTCATATTCCTGTTAGTGGAGTGAGTTATGTAAGTGAGAAATCATTACCATTATTAAATGCAATATTTCTTCTGTACTGTTACTATAAAAACAGTGTCATCCTCACTAAAAGTAGAACATCGTCACAGGTTAAGCAGAATGTGCAGAATACAATAGAGTTTCAGATAACAGTCCTGTACGTTACTAATTAACAGAACTAATTGTTAATTTGAAATTAAAGAAATAAAAATGTGTTAATTTTAATTTGACCGACACTAAGTATTAGGGAATTTTAACAGAGCACAGATGGGGCATCGCCTTACGTCTGATTAGTGCATGCAGCTTGCTCAGACACTGAGTTTTGCGTTCTGTCTCTGACTTCTTAGCGGTTTTACTTGGATACGTGCTCCCCTCCCATGCGCTCCTCTGAGAACTGCTGCGCCTCTTTCTCAGGGTGCCTTAGTACGGAAGGGAACGAGCCTGGGCCCTGCAGCCAGAGTCTGCGGCTCCCACCTTCCAGCCGTGGCCCTGTGGACGTGGCACGTGGCTGTGCGTGCCTCAGTTTCTCCCTCTGTAAGGTGAGGACCAGTCCATGGGGTGCCCAAGAGGCGAGTGTGCAAGGTGAAGGGGGCAATTCCAGCCGCTGGGCTGCGGTCCTCGCCGGCCTCGGTCTCCTTCCCTTCGGGCCATTGCAGGGCGCAAGCCCCGCTGGGCACCGCCGTCCTTGGCACAGGGAATTCGAGGGCCTTTCCCCATCCGCGTCATGGGTACGTCTTTTATTTCTGCTGAACAAGTATCAAAAATGGTTGCTGTTGCTTTTAGTTGCTGTAGATGACTTGTCTGGGTGCCCGACAGGATGGAGGAGTTCAGCTTCATCTGTGCTCCAGGGGAAGGCAGGGCAGGGCCTGGCGGCCGGCGTTGGGGGCCAGAACTCCCCAAGGTGCACCCAGCCACCACCCCCTCCCCGACCCCTCCCAGGAGTGCGGCTCCCGTGGCACCCAGGGCTCGGTGCCCTTCCCTGAGCCTCACCCGTGCGCATAGGAGGCTGGTGTGTGTGCGTGGGGGCGTCTAGATGTAAGCCACCACACGACCAATAGTCCCAGTGAAAACACAATCCTAGGGATGGTTTTCACGCATTTTCCTGTCACAGGACTTTTTAAAAAACTTAGTGGTTATGCAGAGAACTATGAGTCAAATGGCCTATGAGAGACTTTCAAACATAAAAATATAGAACTCGATGGAAGAAGTGGAATGGAAAGTTAGGGAGCAATAGGATGTAAAATTTCCAGCTGCTAAAGAAAGTCTGTTAATGTTAGTATTTTTACATCATTATAGTTCTCAGTGCTGGGGCCAGAAATGTACCACTGAACGTGATGCACGTCTTGTGAGACCTAAAAGCAGAGAGGCAGGTTTGCAGTACCTCAAAAGGTACAGGAAGCCAACTAAAAGGAATCCCATGAGTCAACAAAGGACACTGGGAATTTAGACACGCAGTAAGCCTGGAACAGCGCACCTGCCAGCCCCAAGTGCCTCTAATAGTGATAAAATTAAACATTCACACCTCATTCCCTCCTCACTGCCACCGGGGCTTGCTAGAGCACCAACCTGCTATTCTGGGAAAAAAGTGCTGTACTTACTTTGCTTTCTTATAAAATCAACTGCAGTTCAAAGAAATGAGGGGGGAAAATTACCTTTTCTACAAGAATAAGGGCTAATCCATGTAGACGAAATAAAAGAACCAGAAAACCACCCCTGCCTAACCCTAATAAAATAATGGGTTCTGGGGGCATTTGTCCAGGTGACATCATCACTTGGTAAAGAAAGAACTGGACATTTATATCACTGAGTCTGACAGGTGTCACCTACACCCGCACATATTTTTAGTCAATAGGTGACAGTTGACTATGGAATAGGTACTATTTAAACTTAGGGAATTTATTTTATTATGAATCAATGGTATTATGATGACAAATCTTATCTGCTGGAGACACAAACCAAAGTATTTATAGACTCTGATTGCAGTTTGCTTTAAAGCACCCCAGAAAAAAAAGAGAGAAAGTAGGTAGGAGTGGCAGACAGTTCTGGTCATCATTGAATGTAGATAAAGGGGACATGAAGGCTTGTGATACTCATTTTTTTCTGTATTTTAAAATGTATATAACAAAATGTTTTTAAGTCATATGAATTTTATGTTTTATTAGATACATTTTAAAGACTGTTGAACAGCTGTATTATAAAATGTCAACCCTCATAGTGTACCAGTTACCAGTCAGTTTTCTTACTGCAGGATGAAATACTTGACACCGGCCACTTAGAAAGAGAGAGGTTTCTTTAACCCACAGGGTGCAGTCCGTGGGTGGACATCATGGAAATGCTCAGGGAAGGGCTAAGAGGTGGAGTGGAGATGCTTGGGGAGGGTCACCAGGAAGCAGAGCAGGGCACAGAGCCCGAGGGGGAGGCAGGGCACAGACACAAACCCTGTGGCCACATGTCCGTGACCCACTAAGACACAACCCGAAGTGGCTGTGTGGCTCCCAAGCCAATCAAGTTGACAATTAAGCTAAACTGTCACAACTAGAAATCACATTTTTCCCTCAATTCAAGCTCATCATGAAAAAATTTTAAATGTCAACTTAAAATATGCAAAAAGTATATATTCATATATACTTTTCATATTCTATTAGAGACTATGTAAGAAAAGAAAAAAGCATTTGAATGTCACTGTTCCAGACAATACATACCTCTGGTCTCAGCTATAAGGAAATAATTCACCTGGGACAGAGATGACACAGACATCCCAAGTAAAATAGGATCATTTGTAGTTTCCCTGGGTTCACTTAGAGAAAGTGCCCATTCACAATGGCCCAGGTTCTTAAGCTCATCAGAGAGCGACCATCATTAACACTTTGTTCGTAGCTTGTTCTAAATCCCTGAAGCAGAGAGTGATCAGTGCAGTCCTGCAAGACTGCAGACCATACACTCAATGCCATCAAATGGAAAGTTACCTCAGTGTTGTGCGGATGCCAGCTACATTACCAGGAAAGCTAAACTAGAGGTCTCACAGGCCAAATCAAAACTTCCAGTCATGTGATTTACAAAAATAAAGTAAAATAAAATAAACACTGCAATAAGCAAGAGAATCAGTAGAAGAGGTTGACATCCATGCGTAAGATAGGTGTAGGCTGCAGGGCCACGCCGACTGCATCCTGGGCCACAGGACACTCATGTTCTGTGCCGTCGGCCTTCCCAGAGGGCATTCCGGGACCAGAGTGGGAGCTGAGCCGGCGGTCCAGGAAGACACCCCAGGTGTCAACAGCACATACTGGACAATGAGACCAAGGACTAGGACTATCTAACCAAAGACGTATCCTGTCAGCCAGGCATGATGGTGTGTACATGTGGCCCCAGCACCGTAGGAGGCTGAGGCCGGAGGATCACAAGTTTGAGCCCATCCTGGGCAACTTAGCAAGACTCTGTCTCAAAGAATGAAAAAAGTACTCAGGATGTAGTTCTATATGAGACCCTGGATTCAATCTCCAGTACAAAAAACCAGTAGCTTGTTAATTAACTGGTGAAGAGGTATGGGTTTTATTTGCATTCCCCGAGCACAGTACTGTGGGCCAGAGTGGCCCTGCGCTGGATGCCATTAAGAGAGAAAATGGCTCAGATGTCAGCCGGAGAGTTCCAAGGGCATGGCTTGGTCTCTGCAGCTGTCTATCAATAAGCACTTGTCTGTTCTACCAGATTATATTTCATTCATCTTAGCATGCTTTAGAGATGAACTCAGTTACTATGCATACATATTTTTAAATTCATTTTAATTATAAAATCAAAATTGTACACAGTGATGATGCTACATATACATATATATATATATATATATATATATATACACACACACACACATCATTGGCTTGGTTACTTTACTCTTGTTGCTGAGACAAAATACCCAACACCCAAAATGAAGAAAGGAAAGGTTTATTTAGCTTACAGTTTGTGGAGATTTCAGTCCATACTTGGCTGCGTCAGAGGCAGAGTGGCACATGGCAGAGGACAATCTTCACGGCAGCAGAGCACAGCAAAAACAACCAGAACAAAAGGGAAGAATGGCTGCAAGCAGCCTCTTTCTATCCCTTACCTTGTACACAGCCTACCCCCACCCAGGGGGCGTGTAGCTCTCACACAGTCTCCATGCCCTCCTCTTCCACAGGCTCAGGATGTGTACAAAGTAAGCACCCTGGCTTCCTGCTGAATCACATAGTTAACCTTTTAAACTCCCCAAGTTGACACAATGTATCAACCATAACAATCATACATAAAGGTGGCATGATTAAATCTACCTAATTTATATATCTTTCAGGTTGTCTACCTATCTGTTTTATAGAGAAACATTTGAAGTTAACTCTTATTTTGAAATATATAATAGATTATTATTGACTATCACCACACTGCTGCGGTAACTCATCTCAAATCTTATGCTTCCTGTCTACCAGAAACTTTATACATCTCTGGGATTCTTTCTCATATTTCTTTCTTCCCCTTCACCTGCATTTCATAAATTACTAGCATACCTAATGTTTATGCCGGAGATATTTCATGAGCTATATCCATGCATTTGTGTCCTTGCCTTCTCTGGAAGAACTCAACATTCCAACTCCCTTCCTTTACATGATGCCTTTGAGCACACCGAGACACCAAGAGGAGCCCTGCATGTGGGAGGACACACAGCATGGGGCTCACACAGCACCTTTAAGGGCTCCAGGTCATCTTCTCCAGCTCCTAAGGACAGAGCTGGTCCATCACAGATGGGATTAAACCCGGAGGCTGCTTCCGAGAGGCCGGGGACAACACTGTTTCACGGGGAAGGTGGTGCCGTTCAGTGGCTGAGCACCTGACCAGCATGCGCAAGGCCTTGGGTTTGATCCCCAGCACTGCCGAAAACAAAAAATAAAAAGTTTCCTCATAACAAATGTAGTAAAAATTTTTATTAACTTGTCTTATTAAAAACAACTTAAATGATGACAACTAAAGAAATGCCCATATTAGGATTAGACAGAAAAATGTATAAAAAATAAAATTTCTTACCCTCTCCTACCCTTGTAATAAGCCACCACTATAATTTGGAATATTTGTTTTTAGACTTTAAGTTAAAATTTTATATAGTCTTTTCTTTAAACAAGGGTATGACCATATTAAATATACAGTTTGCATATACATTAGTTCATTTAATAAGAATACTTCTGTTACTGTCTTTAGAACATACTTAATATTCTAGTTGTTTCAAATGTTCCTTATCATAAGATAAACCTGTAGTTCTTGTGTATGTACCTTTGGCCCAACCATTAGTTCCTTGAGAAATTCTAGAAGTTAAATTCCTGCATCAAATACATAAACACTTCTAAAGCCACTGATGTATGTCCCTTGCTTCTATACATAAATCAATATCTAAAGCTACTAGAATATCACGCGAAAGTGCACCTAATAGCACCTATGATATTATTTCTTAACTTTTCTAGTTTTATAATAACTTTAGAAAAAATGGCGAAATTTTAATTTTTAAAATTACCATTACTCAATTTTAAAGATCATAGCAACATTCAAGGAAGAATATCAAGGAGTAACCAGTGAGATTTTGTTGACTATAAATTATTTTTATTCTACTTCGAAAACTAATTAAAGGAGGAAATTCCTAAAATATAGAATGTGTATGTTAAACTTCTAGATATTTTAAAGATAATCAAGTTCAAAATATCTAATTAGCCCAATGTCCCCTTTTTCATACACTTAGGAGAACATAGCCAATTATCTTGAAAAAGGCAATTAAAATTGCTATTAATGATCTTAATACTAAGATGTGTTACAATTCATTTGATAATTACATTTCCCACGAAGATACTGTCAACATAAACTGTGAAACTGTAGACGCATCCTGTTTACAAGTAGCAGAGACAATATGCCCACCGCCTGTTGTACTTACACGCTGTGTTGCAGTTTCTCTTACAAGTAGTACGTGACGTGAAACATGTCTGAGTTTATGCTCCAGAGCTCTCACTCTGATGTTTAACATTAGAATATTTTATTTATGTATCACACATGTCAGAAAATGATTTAAATAAATAATTAAACAAAGAAGAGTAGCAACCTTGCCTTTCATTTCAAATACAAAACAGAAATCTTTTGTTCACAGATGTTAAAAACTACCTTTAATCAGAGATGGGAGCTATTTACATTTTCAGATTTACAGAGCTAGGATTGTTTGGCCTAAGTGTTCAGGTTTTATATTTTCAGAAATTGTTATAAACCAAAAGATTAAATCATGAGAAGAGGAAAACTAGAGAGACTACAATTCAAGATTGATCCATGAGTTTTAAAATTCATTATTTCTATTATTCATTCTCATTTGTACAACAAGTAAAAGAATAAATGTAATTATTTTGATTTTTAAAACACACTGCAAGAAAAGGCATCATTTAAGTGAGCCTGAAGTTTATATTATTTATTGCTCTTTCTCTTCAACAGTATGTATTAGAATAAATATTTTTCTAAACAGCAAAATAAATACAATGAGTGACTCTGGCACATTTATTCCTTGGAAAAGGCGCTCTGCTTCTTAGACAGCATAAATACTAAGTAGTGTGTTAGTTGCCATAGTAATGAATGAATAGCGTAAAATGCACTCAATTTTTCAAATATATCCACTTTTTTCATAAGTATTCATATTTTATATGTAAAAGATTATTCAACTCTTGCTTTAGCTCCTTTTTAGAGAGAGAAACATGCAATTCTGTAGAAATCAAAGATAATCATGCGGCAGTGGAATAGGTTCAAAAAAGTTTTCAAATGGTGCACGGGAAATCTTAAGGGTTTTATGTCAATTTTCGAAAATGAAGGCAGGAAGAAAGCCCCTTTCACTGTGTGTTAGCTTAATGGACAGAATTCTTTAAGGGTAAAAATCATACCAACTTCTTTCCCTTCCGGGCATGAAATTGCTTTCTTTTTGCTTAAAGTTATAATTTACAGCCATAAAAAACAGCACTTGACCTAGGAGAGCTGAAAGCTTGCGGACCACAAAGCAGCGGGTGGTACTCACCCGGAAGCCCCTCCTCCAGGGAAGGTGCTTCCAGGACTCCGGAGTCCGTCCTCCCTCCGGTCCCCTGTGAAAACACAGAATATGGACCTGTTACCAGTGCCTTAGCGACACTCAGCGTATAGATAAGGCCTCCTGCATTTTGAACTCGCGGCTGAAGAGGGCTTAACATGCCTTTTGTACACAGGGCTGGAGAGAGAAACAATTCTTGGAGGCAGGACGTGAAGTGTGAAATCCCAGCAAAGGTGTTGGTGAGCCGACCCACGCAGAGCAGGAGCATCGTTGCGGCTGTTACTGGGACGCCATCCTCCAGCCTGATTTTAAGAATCTAGACTTCCGATTTGCTTCTGTGACACCTACTGCAGAACATTTCCTGGGCTAAAATTTCACATTTGTAAAGGTCACTGTCTAGGCAGGGTGCCAAATCAGAGGCTGCGCGCTGATTCCCTGAGCCCACCTCGTGCCCCTCCCTGACAAAGAAACCCTGTGCCACCGTGGCTGGGCGCGCAGCAGCGGGCCGGCAAGTCTAAAGCAGTGAGAAACACTTAACCACGCGCAGGCACAGTCCCAATAACTTTCATTGATGAGACACCATTTACTTACGTAAATAATGACAAGCACACTCGCCATTGTGTTTCCACTGGGCATGAACTTTCCAGTGCAAAGATGAACTAGGAGTGCCCTCCAAGGTGTGCTCTAGGACCCTCAGGGAAAGCTGGGGAAGCCGATCTTCCCTGTGCTGTGTGCTCTGTGCATAGGTACACAAATGCCACGCCTCTTCCATCCTGTTCCTCGCGCTATAGCCAGAGCACTTGCAGTTTGAGCAGCACCAGCATGATTTCTTTGCTTTCCTTACAACTTCATGGATAGATTTGTTCTTGTCAGAAATCTCAGCCATCTCGTCATGCAGTTTTTGCTTTTGATTTAATTTCTTTTTTGCCTTTCCTTAAGTTAAGGACTTGTACTTTCTCACTTAAAGAAAGAACTTGATAGCTTCGCTCTGGCATCTCCGAATCACCGGCGCTGCTAATTCTGCATCCCGAGGCCACTTTTAAGTAAAATAAAGGCCACGTGAACACACTGACCTGAAAATGGACAGAGCTGGGCACACACCAGCAAGTGGGAAATGTGGGGCGGGGCAGCCAGTGCCAGACGGAGGGGTGGTTCCCGCCCAGCTGGGACAGACCTCATCACCATGCGAACGATGACGTGCAATGAGCAAACCTCAGAAACTGTTCACTTCTGGAACGTCTCATCTGGTGTTTTCAGAATCCGGGGGAGCACGCTCAGAGATACTTTCAACATATGTAACTTCGTAATTCAATGAATCATAGCAATTCATGTATCAGGAGAGCACAGTTTAATTCCCTATCTATGATACATAGCTTACTCAGAACAAATATATTAGCTTCTTATATTAATTTGAGAGATCTTTAACAATAATATAAATGGCTCAATAATCTTTGGAGAAATCCTGTATCTACCTACAGGAATAACTGTACCAGTTAACTGCATTCAGCTATACGAAAACGAACACGCACAATCTGTGAAGACCCAAAATGAGCCAAAAGACTGTGTAGTCTCCCAGGAGTGAGGAGGGGAGGATCCAGCCACAAGGATCAGGTCTGACTCAATCTTGTGAGTTCTGCTTTCAATTAGGCCAGCTGGGAAACACAAGTAGAAGACCTACCTCCCTCACTTCGTTACTTGACAATGTAACTTTCATTCTGAATTTTCCAACTTCAGCAAATGTGACTTGGCCAGTGAAATAAGGGATGGCAACCTCCTCACAGCGTGCACAATCTTTCCCAGCCCTTCCTGGCTATCAGAAGCCATACAAATTAGAAACTAGCGCTTAGCCAAATCTTCCACCCAAGTGTCCAAAAACAACCTTATCCACTATCTGGGGTCTCTGTCAGCAGAGCCCAAAGTGGTCTCCCACTAAAAGGACTTTGGAATATAATGCTTTAACATATGTTTGAAAAGTAACATTTCCATTTTACTTACTATATATCTGTGTGGATGTTAACATGAAGTGGTCCAAACAGATGGTTTTCCCTTGATGATCAACCACACACAGGGACAAGCACAAGGCAGGTGCCCTCCGTGGCACAAGAGACAGTGCTTGAATAATGCGGCCCCCACCTCACTGTCCCTCAGGACACAAACACAGGGCCCTCTACACCTCAGTGGTTCCCACAAAATCATGGTGCTTTTTATGGCTTTAGATAATATTTTTCTTAAATGCCTCGTTCTTAAGGATAATTTATAGCTTTGAGGCTGATGTTTGATATTTACTTATAATTCTTTGATTATAATCCTAACACCCATTAATCAGCAAGGCTTTCAGACACACACAGCGTAAGTACAGTGAACTACTCGACATGCAGAGGCACCATACCGGGTCACCTGAGCCCTCTGAGGACTGAATAATAGCAAGGAAGTCACTCACTTTGCAGGGCCCTATATAAATAGAATTGGCTACAACCAACGGTTTTGAAATTAGACAATCAGTCGCAAAGACGTATATTACGAGACAGCTACTTTAAACTTTCAAAAAGTCCAAAAGCGAATTAAAATAAATATTTTAAATATTTATGACCATAGATCGCAATACGTCACACGAGCAATGTGATTACCACAAAAGAAAAAATCTGATATTCTCATCCATCTTCTGTCCTGCTGCTTTTAACCATTTTGTTCGTTCTCACTATGTTAAAGTGATGGGCAAATGCCCCTGAAGACTGTAAAAGGGAAAATATACCCATCATACAGCAAGAGAAAAATGATTTTGGTAGTTTGACAGCTTAGTTTAGCCTGAGAACATGCAGAAACAAATTAAACAATCACTGATAACACAGCACATAAAAACCTGGCACCTGATGGGCCCAACACGCCACATGATCTTAGTGTCTTCCTGTGACACTATGACAGGGCATGTGATGGTATGAGAGGTGAGTGGTGTCATTTCAGCGGTACAGGTTTTTCATTCCCATTCCCCCATTCGGTAGGAAAAATGATGTAGGAAGGAAGGAATAAAACAACTGGCCTTAATGCAGAGAGATAACTATGAAGCCACATGCCCTCTTTTGAGGTGCAATTTGAGAATGGAAGAGGGTCTTCACGTGGAATCGGTGAGAAGGAATCTTGGCCTCCTTTATATTGTGGAGCCATCACAGCAGGTCTCTCAGATCTCTGAAATTTAAAAAGTGACTTTCCATAATTTTCTTTCCAATTTGTTGACCTTTCTTTGACCTCAGGATCTTAAATGGCTTGATTCCAAGTGGTATTGCACTGGGACAAGATGGAAACCAAATTTTGGTAGCAGTTTTGAGGGGAAGAGACAGAATGCTCTGTGAATGAATTAAAAGGATCTTCCATGGCTACGGATGGTACTTAAAATATAAGTACTCAGTGAAGGCACTCAACACTTGAAGGTGAAGAAGAAGCTATTAGCTACTTGGAGATGAAGAATAGCTATTAGCTGGTTAGAGAAGGAAGATAAGGTGAAGGAGGAAAGCCCTTGTATCAAGAGTCCAGACAGGAATCAGACATTTGATCCCAGATCACAACAACGGAGGACTCCAGGGGACTGAAGTTTCAGGTTGTGGGAAGGGTGTGCCATCATGCACTGGGACTTTGGTTTTAACTTTAGGGCAGACCTGGGGAACACCTTGAACTCTCTGGGATTTATTCCCCTGTCTAAAATAAGCACAAGGGGAGACTGACACAGGGGAACTCTAAAGGCCCATTGCTAAAATCTGAGCCATTTAACAGAGGCTCTTCCACATGTGGCCGCTCAGGTTACGTCACAGAAAATAGAAGTTCGGAGTCGGCTGATATACGTGTGGATATTTCCACTACCTTTCCCCAGTCTTATTTCCTTATGTATGTGATAATGTATGTCTTTTACATTCTCCATAGGATGATTATAAAGACCAAATGAGTAATATAACATGTGAAAGTGTGTGTTATTTAAAAAGACCCACATTTTTGTATTTAAATCTGTCTCCTGCATTATCCAAAACCAGCATTTTAATTTATTTTTTATTTTTTACTTTAAAAATTAAAAAAACAAAAAAATGAACACAAAATCAAAATAACACACAAACAACAAAAGCAATATACGATCTCAAAACAAAATGTTAGGAATTAACAATGGTTGCTACATTACATACTGTTATCTTCAACAAAGTTGCTCAGTCCACCAGACATAAGAATGCAAGATTGATTGAACAATCAAAGGCAGTAACAAGTAATAAAAAAATGGAAATGATGCATAGCTTCACCCTACAAGATGGAAGGAGTTCAACAATGGTTCTTATACTGCATCTTATTGCTTTCAGATCAGTCATTCTGATTACTGGATTCAAGCATGCAAAATTGTTCAGGAAAAAAAAACTTTAAGCATTGACTTTTCCTTTTAATAAACCACAGACACCAGCAATACACCTATCCCAGCTATCCTTGTATACAAATCTTGTTTTTCATTTTAAAGCAAGAAGGAAAAAGCCCAAAATAACAAAAACAAATACATAAACAGCATAGAGAATGATAAACATGATACAGAATTTCAAAACATGGTGATAGCACATTAACAATGGTTGTTATATTATATAATGTCATCCTCAAAATGGTTGTACATCTAACCAGATATAAGCATGCAAGATTGATCAAACAATTACCCATTAGCAGTTCCTTTCAATGAACCAACAGATATTAATAGTACAATTATCTTAGCTATCTTGGGTGTACATATACATATTTTTCCCCTTCCTTTTCCTCTCCCCTCCTTCATCCCAGTTGCTCCTTCCTATCTGAGCAGTTTCTTTTCCCTTTTATATTATGTATCGTACCTTTCAGATTTTATTTACTCTTTCAGGTTCTTATAGTAGGGATGAAATACAATGTTTACACATGTGAGTCTGATTTATTTCACTTATGAGTATGGTCTCTAGTTGCATCCATTTACCTCTAAAATCCTCTAGTTTATCTTTCTTTAAAGCTGAGTAATACTCCATTGTATGAAAATACCATGTCTTTTTTTATCCATTCCTCAGCTGATGGACATTCGAGTTGTTTCCAAGATTTAGTTATTACAAATTGTGCTGCTTTAAACATGGGTGCACATATATCGCTCTGATGAGGTTTTCAGTTCTGGAAAAATGCCCAGTAGGAAATGCCCAGGAGGGGACTAGCTGGGTTGAATGGGGCCACTAATCCTAGTTTGCTGAGGCCTCTTCAGGCTGATTTCCACAGTGGTTGCACCCGTCTACACTCCCACTAACAGTGGAGTCCCTTTTTCCCCACAGCCCCTCCAGCATTTGTTATGGTTGATTTCTTGATGACAGCCGTTCTTTCTGGGGTGAGATGGAATCTCAGTGTTGTTTTAATTTGCATTTCTTGAATGATTAATGACAGCGAACAATTTTTCACGTATTTGCCATTTGTATTTCTTCATTTGAGAAGTGTGTATTCATCTCAGATGCCCATTTTTGGATTGGGTCTTTGAATTTTGGTGGCCTGATTTTAATTCCTTATATGTTCTAGAGAGAAGTCCTTTGTTTGAGAGACAGTGGCTAAAATTTCTTCCCCATTCTTGGGTTTTCTTTTTATTCTATTGATTTGTTTTGATGTGTAAAAACTTTTCAGTAAGATTATATCCCAGTTATTGATTCTTTGTAGTATTTCCCATGCAGTTTGGTTTTTGTTCATGAACTCTGTACCTACCCCTATGTCTTCCAGACTTCCACCTACTTTCTCTTCCAGTAGATCTAGTGTTTCTGTTTTAATATTTAGATCTGTGATACATTTTGACTTTATTTTGGTGTATGGTGATAAGTGTGGATCTAGTTTTAGTCTTCAGCAAAACACAGCATTTTTTTGACAGAATATATTACACAGAATATCTGAGGCAGAATTTATTTATATCCCAGAGACTCTGGTGTCAGAGAAGATGCAGCTATTTGCAATTCAGGAGAGTCTGTCTTCTTGGCTGTTGACTTGCTAACAGTGCCACGGTAGGAGCTGCGCAGTCCCTATGGACAGAGATATGAATAGCTGCTTTCTGTCATGGAAAAACAGGTACGAGGGCTGGCGATATCACTCAGCAGCACAAGCACCTCCCTGGCAAGTGCAAGATCCTGTTTGATTGCTGGTACCTAAATAAATAAATAAATAAATAAATAAATAAATAAAACCAGGTATATTTTCCAGACCAGTGCTGTGAAAGGAAATGTGGCGACTCTGACCAAAAGTCAGGCAGGTCAGTTGGTGGTTGCTATGATTTCCGCGTGGTTTTTCTCCCCAAAGATTCATGTGCTGGAAATCTGATACTAGGGTAGTGGTGTAGGGAGGAGCTTGCAGTCTGGCATGGTGGGAGCTCTTTAGGGGATGGGCACACTCTTAAGAAGGAGCATGGTGGCTCTGACAGGACATCAAGCCATTCCAGAAACTCACTCTGGCCCCAGAGTTACTCTCCAGCTTCCCCCACACACTTCCTTACATGGGTGCTGCCAGCCATGTGGCCTTTACTGCAGTGGAGCTGCCACTGGAACCATACCCTGGAATCTCCAGAATTGTGAGCTTAATAAACCTCTCTTCTTTATAAAATTTCCCAAGATCCGGGGAAGATGGCGACCAGGTGAGCAGCAAGGGAGCGAACCTCCTTAATAAACACCACCAGCTCGAGACAGACTTGGCGAGCGTGAATGCCGGGACCTCCGCTGGGAAGTTTAAACTGGGCGTATTTCTCTGAGATGCCGGGGGAGATGTGGTAGGGCGGACCAGGCTGCCTGGGCGAGACGTGGGAAAGTCCCAGACGCTGGGAGCCAGGGACGATCCCCGCGGGGAAGAAGCTGGGATCGGTCCAGGCGCAGTGGGAGCGCGGCCGCCTCGGGCCCTCCCGCCTCCCGAGCCGGTGCAGCCCCCCGGCGGCTCCCGACAGAGATCGGCTTGCTAGCGGCGGAGACGCCCGGCAATCCCACGTTTCGCGCGTGTCGGGCGAGCCGCGCGGGAGAGAGGGATTTGCTGGGTCCTGGCGCCCCGAGAATACAGACAGCTCGATCCCTC